>AWOL01S0008682.1:0-16698 GCA_000715115.1 Nicotiana otophora
GACTTTCATGTCACAATTTAGCCATTATGAGTCGACATTATATTCACAATTCTGTTTTCTCGAACGTTTGACACTATTGTGGATAACTAGATCTACTTTAGTTTGATATTATCATCTTGGCCGAGTATCCATTCCCGTGTATATTGTGGTGCTTGCTGTTGTTTTTGGGGATCATCAAGTTTTAGGGAAACTCTGCAGAAATATTTGGAAATTCGAAGAGTTTGACAAATCTTGAGTTGCTTGGTTCTAAATTGATTATAGAGGGATACTAAAGAGTTAATTGTTACACCCTGTATTTTCATATGTAAAAGTGCATCGTGAGCAAACTACTGTAGGACAAAAAATGAGATCATCTTTGAAAATATATAAAGTAAGTTATTCATGTTACCTCGAAGGTTACAAATATTGAAGATCACGAACAACAAGTAAAAATAGGGTTGGAAGGTTCAGAAGCTAAATGAATTGAAGAAAATAATGTTTCGTCGAAAGTCGACAAGTTGGGAATGTTATAACATGTACTTGTGGGGTGATACAAGGGTATTTAATATGATAAGGAGGTTATGTTATGTGTTATGTTAGTCGTATGATAGTAGTGTGTTATGTTTAGAAGTCAAGCGAGTGGTGGAACAAAAGTCAATGAAAGTCATCACAAGTAACGTTCATAAGTTTTACTAAAACTTTGGGTCAAATGTAACTGTGATTTTCTCCCAATATACTTTGATTTACGGGGATTTCCACCCATCAAATTTAATATCTATGAGTCTATTTTACAACACATTAAACCGTTTGTCAATACAATATCGAAATAGAGAGATATGGGCATTTTTACGAGATTGCGCCGACTATCACCTACTTGTCTAAATGAAAATCCAAAACTGGGCCATTTTGGGTCGTCTAAAACTGAGCCAGTTTGGGTCATCCAGAGCGGCCTTTTTAAAGGCCTTTCTATTTCAAATATTAGACTGATAATAAGGCATAATAACCAGACATAAGCTCTGCAAAAATCCTCCCAAAAATTGCTCACAAACCCTAATTGATTTTCTCTCCCTTTCAAGTTCTAATTGGAGGTAAACCCTAGAGTTTGAAAAACCAAGATAGGAGCTGAGTTATACAAAAAATAAGGTAAGTTTACGGCTCTCTTTCATTCATTTTTGTCTGCGGTAAATGCATAGTAAATCGTTATATATTTGTAAGAACTCATGGGACGGTGATCGGAAGCCGTGAGTTCGAGTTATTCACTTGTAGCGGACTGTTTTGTGGATTGTTTTCTGTTGCTGTTGGGCTTCCTGCTTTACTACTATTTTGTGGAGCTTTGGAGGAGGAAGTGTGTGGAGAAATACCACATATATGCAGGGGGGTGGGCTAGTCATTCCTTGTAACATTTTTGGGCTGTTTGACACTACTACGGTGGTCATTTTGTGTATGAAGAGATTGGGGTGTGTTGGGCTGTTTTGTAGTATTTTGTGGTGTATATAAGGTTGGAAAATAATGTATATATGTTGTTATTGTTGCATTCTTCTGTAGTTGGTGTTATCTTTATTTTGGAGGAAGTAAGGATTATAGGGGAGATGCTTCCCGTTCTAATACAAAATAAGCTTGTCATTCATTGTGCGATAGTTGTACATTTTGTAACTTAATGATAGTATTATTATCGTTGTCATAAATTAAGGTGAGAAGAAGCGATTTCAAATTGGTGATTGGAAATATTGTGATAAGGTATGCTAAGGCTAAGCCCTTCCTTCATTTTGGCATGATCTCTTAAACTACATATGTTTGATAATAAGGCACAAAGAGAAGTTCATACTCCCGAATTTATATACATTATCCTAGTCTCATAAGTTACAGTATTCTACCTTATCGAGACTTTTTGTTCAATAGAGTATTGTCATCTTCCAGTCAAGAGAGCAGAGGGTCCATATATATGGTGTATTATAGTAGTTTCACCATCATCGAGCTATAATCGGTGGGCAGGCCCCTATTGGGCAACCTCTGATCAAATGGTAAGCTATATATCGAGCGCCTATGAGTGAGCTTACTACGGCTGAGCAGTTACACGTACCGAGCCTTATAGGGCTGGACAATTTATTTTACTTACTATATTGAAGGAGTTAAGTCAGTATTAGCAGGAGAGTATATCTCCAGATCATCTTTGTCTCCCAGTTACTTTCAGTTATTATATTATCAATTCAGTTTCAGCTTTCAGTTATGTTATTGCCTTATATACTCGGTACTTTATTTCATAGTGGCGTCCCTTTTCTGGGGACGCTACATTGATGACGAATTGTGGATCAGGTGCCTCTACATGAGCTTCGGGTGACCAAATATGAACTAGTACCATAGGCACATTGATGGAGAAAGAGGCAAAAGAAGCAATCCATAGAAAGACTTGTCGCCGCTAACTAAATTCTGTGGTTAATGAGATTAGTAAATCGGTTGTTCCTGTTTGGAGAAGAATCAACAGAATAGCTAATAGCATAAAAACAGATCCAAGTAAACTATAAAGGAACAACTGATATACTGCCTTGATCTTTCTTTGTCTCGAACCCCATACCTCTATAATAATGGTAGAGTTAGGGGTGGCCCCAAAGCGGAATTGACCGGTGGTGCTTGGTCGAAGCTCCAGTAGGTACCCACTCCCTTCTCAAAGAACCGTACGTGAGACTTCTATCTCATACGGCTCCATCCTGAGCTTCCGTCATCGGCCTTGGTATTAAACCACTATCTATGCATGTATATTCAGCCTGGACTNCCTCATACAGCTCCATACTGAGCTTCCGTCATCGGCCTTGGTATTAAACCACTATCTATGCATGTATATTCAGCCTGGACTGACGAATCTTTTGCTTCTCAGGTGGTGTCGAATAATGGTGCTTCCGTTAAGGGAGATGCCCGCCCATAGGGCATGGCCTGCTTCCAGCCCGAAAGAACCGCTCACTAGTTAGCCGGACTAGTGGGGCCCTATCTGGAAACATACTGAAAACCATGCCTTTCGAACTGAACACAATGCCCGTCTTCCAAATAAAAAAAGGGCTCGTTGGGAAGAAAGATTACGTGTGGCCTGTAGAGCACATACAAGGCACAGTCGGGTTGCTCACGCAACGGATCTCTCTCTATCTATAGATAGAGAGGTGTGAAATTAATAGCCTTATGTTATGGCTGCCCCCCGACTTATGGCCTTTATGCTACTACTATTGTGATGTGAGCGGTTCAAATTGGTTGAATCTTTCTCAATCATCCTGGCCGAAACTTGTATGCAACACTTGTATGGAGGTGCATGGATAAAGGTTTGGAACTCTTTTCTTATCTAATTCTTAAGGATAGGACCCTACCCTATTCACGAACCCTCTTCCGAGGTCTACCCTGCCCGCATTTCCTTGTGTTTTGAAGAGGAAAAAGAAATCTCTCTACCTGCTGCCAACAGTCTTTCTTCGGAATTATCTGAACAGGCCGATCCTCCCATCCCGTTTGTTTTAGCAACTTATCCTAAGGTCTCCTCGCTAAGAGCTCCCCGNTTAGTTTGTATTGGTACTGAATGAACATATCAAACAAAGGCGAGCAGTATAAGCCCTTCTCCGGCCTGGGAAAAGCAGCGAACTCTAGAAGCTAGGGCTTTGTTCACCTTTGGACACGAACACTATTCCGTTCTCAGCGGAAACCCGCCTTAGAGATTGAACGGCAATAAGATAAGTCAACGTTCAATCTAAGACAGCGCTGAGCGCTGATAGCTTGTAGTGAACAGCCCCATTATGAAACCAACCGAAAGCAGCCTTTGGTACTTAAGTAGTTAAGGTTTGGAACCCTTGCAACTATGATAGAAAGCCGTTTGCTTGTTGCCAAACCCTTCGCCTTTCTTTTGAATCAAAGTAGGTCGCGACTGTTGTATTTTAGTCGGTCGGGGGAAGCGGTAGCTTCGTGCTCCGCTTCTCTCGCGCTTGCTTGCGTGAAGGCTTAGAGCCCTTTTCGCTAGGTCCAAAAGCTTCCCAAAAGATCTGATCCAACAGAAATCCCGCATTGAGCGTAGCTGATATGCGGCTACGGCTAGCCGATCATATCATTCCATAAAAAGAATCTATATGTATAGAGAGATCCCCTAGATATACAGATAGAATAGATGTTCATGGATAGACAGACATTCCATTGATTCTTTGTTTTTGGGCTGAAAAAGCTCGTCGATCCAAATGAATCATTCTTCTGGTCTCTCTTCGCTCCCCACCCCGAAACTGACCCACGGCACAGCGCCCATTCGCTTCGCGCGCGGGAAGGCAACGAAGTTCAGTTCATGAGACCGCAGCGCAGCGGAGTGGAGCAGCCGCGACACGAAGTTCCTTACCTTAGCTGGATCTCGCTGGTGCCACCTAAACGGTAGGTAGGCGGCGGATGTGTGACGTTTGGAGTTGTCGTTCGTGCACCTGTCCCCAATGGAAGAATGAGTGATCTGTTCCCCTGCGGATCATGGCCTTACCACTCGGTCCCCGATGGCCAGCGGGGGATTCGGTATAGCAGCTCAGGTTCGTTTGCGCTGCGCGTTCCCGCTGGACTGGACACATGTTAGCTGTAGGAAGTATGGTTCCGAAAGTGACTTCGGTTCGCCAGTTCAGGCTCAACTCCTCGCTTTACGTTAGCGGACCTACAGGTCGGGCCGGGGCTCTGCGCTCTTTCTTTCTGTGTGGGACGATACCGGGGAGAGAAGGGAATGCGTCGAGGCGGCGAACAAGACAACTACATTTTGGCTTTTCCCTCCATGAGATGAGCCCAGTGCATTGGACCGATGGATAAGAGAACTGAGCTGGCCTAAAAAGCGCTTGGGCGCTCTACGTACGATGTAGACTCCATCAGATACATATCGATTTCTTTCTGATGGATCAAGAATAGATAGTTGTCTCATCAATAGATAGAAATAGGAGATTTCCCCTTATTCTTGAGAGATTCCCTCTCTATCTCTTTCGATCTATCAGAACAGATCAGGCTATCTATCAATCGATTTGAGAATAGCACGCTCATCTCGCTTTTCGTTCATTTTCGCCACGAAAACATAGCCGCCATAATAAGAAGCAGGCGAAGCAGCTAGAAGTACTCGCTTCACGCCCTTGAATTATTATTCACGAATGAATTGGGAAAGCCAACAGAAAGATTCGATTCTGACTTCGTAGAGCCGGTGCTGCTGTTGCCTGCGCGTAGGGCCGTCCCCCACTCCCGTCCCGGGGCGCTAAGGGGCTTTTGTTTTTGGAACAGACGGCAGTGTTTTGCTGACGCCTCGAATCAAGCTTTTATTGCGACATGCTATGCTTTCTCCCCCATTGCTAGTAGGTTGATGGGTCGCGCGCCCGGCACACATGTTTTGGCCTTGTGTGTCCATAACTCAAAATAGGTGACCTAACGGCCGCCGCCCGACTAAACATACCAATAGTCACCAGATTCATATGAGCTACTGAGGAGTAAGCAATGATCTTCTTAAGATCGATCTGCCTTAAAGTGGTCGAGGAAGTATATATTATAGCAATCGCGCTTAAAGTATAAATGAAAGGAGTGGAACAAAGTGTCGCTTCGGGAAACATGGGTATTGAAAATCTTAAAAACCCGTAGGTTCCCAATTTTAAAGCAATTCCTGCCAAGATGACGGATCCTGCCGTAGGTGCCTCTACATGAGCTTCGGGTAACCAAATATGAACTGGTACCATAGGCACTTTGACGGCGAAAGAGGCGAAAGAAGCAATCCATAGAAAGATTTGGCGCCGCTCACTAAATTCTGTGGTTAATGAGATTTGTAAATCGGTTGTTCCTGTTTGGAGAAGAATCAACAGAATAGCTAATAGCATAAAAACAGATCCAAGTAAAGTATAAAGGAACAACTGATATGCTGCCTTGATCTTTCTTTGTCTCGAACCCCATACCCCTATAATAATGGTAGAGTCAGGGGTGGCCCCAAAGCGGAATTGACCGGTGGTGCTTGGTCGAAGCTCCAGTAGGTAGCCACTCCCTTCTCAGAGAACCGTACGTGAGACTTCCGCCTCATACGGCTCCGTCCCGAGCTTCCGTCGTCGGCCTTGGCATTAAACCACTATCTATGCATGTATTTTCAGCCTGGACTGACGAATCTTTTGCTTCTCGGGTGGTGTCGAACAATGGTGCTTGCGTTGCGGGAGATGCCCGCCCGTAGGGCCCGGCCTGCTTCCCGCCCGAAAGAACCGCTCACTAGCTAGCCGGACTAGTGGGGCCCTATCTGGAGACATACTGAAAACCATGCCTTTCGAACCGAACGCAATGCCCGTCTTCCAAATAAAAAAAAGGGCTCGTTGGGAAGAAAGATTACGTGCGGCCTGTAGAGCACATGTAAGGCACAGTCGGGTTGCTCACGCAGCGGATCTCTCTCTATCTATAGATAGAGAGGTGTGAAAGTAATAGCCTTATGTTATGGCCGCCCCCCGACTTACGGCCTTTACGCTACTACTATTGTGATGTGAGCGGTTCAAATTGGTTGAATCTTTCTCAATCATCCTGGCCGGAACTTGTATGCAGCACTTGTACGGAGGTGCATGCATAAAGGTTTGGAACTCTTTTCTTATCTGAATCTTAAGGACAGGACCCTACCCTATTCTCGAACCCTCTGCCGAGCTCTACCCTGCCCGCATTTCCTTGTGTTTTGAAGAGGAAAAAAAAATCTCTCTACCTGCTGCCAACAGTCTTTCTTCGGAATTATCTGAACGGGTCGATCCTCCCATCCCGTTTGTTTTAGCAACTTATCCTAAGGTCTCCTCGCCAAGAGCTCCCCGGCGACGACAGAGGAAGCAACCCGTCTGCTGTGGCGGGGCGGCTTTTTTCTTTCACAATAAGACCTGGACGATTATCCCTACCTTCGGTAGCTTACGAGTTTACGTCCATCCCTGGTCGGGTACAGTTTCCTTTCGATTTCTCCCTTGTAGCCGTTACCCGAATTCGCGCAAGTGTGTCCACACCCCCCAAACTTACTTGACGAGGAATCCTTTCTCGCGAACAAACACAACCCCTACACACACCTAGGAGCACCCCTTCCTGCATATCCATACAAGACCCGAGTAGGCGGGTCGAGGTCCTACGAGGTACCCACTACTCGGAGTACCCTCCCAAAAGGAAAAAGATGTGTCTGTCAGGTTCGGTTCTTCTTAGTTGGGTTGGGCGGGTTCGACCAAAAATTCTATGCTTACACACAAGACTACCCGTCTTCCCGAAAGCTTCACGCGGACTACTTTAGGATGACAGACGACCGCCCGTAGGGGGTTTACTGCACAAGACCCCTACAGAGGAAATGCTTTATCCCAGCGAATAGAAGATACTCAGCTCCGCACAACATATGGATTAGCATACTTTCGGGAAGAACATAGAATAGTAAAAGATCCACCATGCAGAACATGGCGATCATTATAAATTCACGAATTAGAAATGCTATAATATACTCTTTCCCATAACTTCTCATACCAGACCAAACCACTGAAATGCAAATAGGGATCATAAATGTGGCCAATATCATGAAGAATAAAGAGATATCGTCTATACCCAAATAAAAATTGATGTTTTCATAAGGAAGCCATCAAAGGCTTTCCACAAATTGAGATTTGGTCGTAGAATGATCGAATTGTATTCGAAGAACAGGGGGATACAAGAAAGTAATAATAAAGGCACACAGACCAATTAATCGTATCGGTCGTATTGTTGAATTTGGAATGAAATGAGGAGTAATTCTTCCTAGCACAAGACAAATAATAAGACCACTTACATCAGAATAGCATTCACAAAATTGTTTTAACATAGAGTAGAATCGAACATGGAAGAGATTCATTGACAAACGTAAAACGATGGGTGCCTAATTCCAATACAATAGGGGTCTATCAGTGCAAGTCAGCTGAACACCGTGATTAATGAGTGGGTAGGTGGGTTAGGTGCACCTCTCGCCCAGTAGGAAGTAATGAGGCAAGTATCCCCCCCCTCCCTGAATGAAGAAGTAGTGGGGGACCTGTCCTGCGTATGAGCCTTTATTTATATTCTTTATATTTTTTAATTACCAATGGAGAATCTTTCTATAACAATCTCTCTGGCGAAACGCAATTCGTTGAGTTCAATTCAAGGTGCACCTTGCTTTTTTTTCCAGGTAGCTTTTTCTTACACCTATTTACCTAGTGGGGCATTGGTCATAGCCAAAATTCGTCGAAGGGATAAAACAAAAATAAAGAAGAGAAAGAAAGGGAAGTTTTTTCTTGCGTCTTTATCTTGCTTTAGCAGAGGTCAAAGTGTTTTTCTATAGACCTCCACTCCTTAGACGAAATAAGATCTTTCCACTCCTTTTTTTCCAAAGCTTCCCNAAACACGGGAATAATTTGACGTAATATTCTTTAACCACTTATTTACGATAAACTAGTTGGATGAAAACAACACTCCTAAATGAAGCCTTTCTATTGTATATATATATATGATATATGATACCACCTGCCACAAAGAATATAATTTATATCTTCAAATCAAAAGAAGTTTGGTTTTAAGTGAAAGAACCCACGGGGCGGTAACTAGAAGGGAGGAATTCAAACCCGACATTCAGCCATTTAGAGAATAGTTGAGTTGCACTAAGAGACTTATGATTAAGTTCACTCAACTTCGCGGCGACAGTCCAGACTCACGGTTGAAGGGGAAGAAAAGTTATGTTTTGTCGCAACAGCTATTTGGATTGGTCGAGTTCCAGCGCGGATCGGATCTTTGTAGCTGCACGTGTGAGTGGGACGATTCCCACCTCCATACATAAGTTTCATGGATGGATTTTGACAGTCAACTTCGGGACATGTAATTTCATGAAAGAGGTTAGAGAGAAAGCTCCTCAAAGCAGCCGTTATATTATTATACGATGCCACTTTCCATTGATAAGAATCTGATTCTCTATCTACGAATTGAGAAAAAAGGGGGAGCTCAAAAATGGTGAAGCTTGAGCTTTCTTCTCTTATTCAATTGATAGTTTGATCGAGGGCGAGCGGAGACAAGTCACTAACTACAGTGCCAAGGAAAGCAATTGCATGTATCAAGCATAGTGGCATGCTCTTTAGCCGGGGAATTAGCAATTATCTTAGCTCTGCTTCGTTCGGCTTTACTTTCAACCTTCCCTAAACTGAAGGAAAGAATCTGAGTGGAAGAGCCCATAGCTGCAGTAGTGAAAGTAGTAGTAGCGGTCAGACTTTTCTCTATGCTGTTACAGAAGCAATAGGCTTGGATGGGCATGATAGCTTGAAGATTGAGTACCGGGCTCATGGCCCTTCTTATTTGACTTTGACTCTGGCTGGCTGGCTTCTATTTTTGAGTTAGAACTGGCTGGCTTCTATTTTTGATGGCGATTCTCTATAGAATCTTGTTCTTACTGCCGTCCTAAAAAGCTATACGACGTCACAGATCAAGCTTTCTGAGTTGTTTATTTCCAAAACGTAACACCCTAGCTTTTCTTCGACTCTGTATCTAGATCTTAATTTAGAGGGTGGTAGCCCTATATCCTTTAGCTTCCACTTAACCATCAGATGCTTTTCTAGCTTCTCGGAAGGGGTCTGGATCATGTTGCTGAAGATCATAATTCCGGGTTTCGTGTATCAATGCTTCTATATTAGTGTTAAGGGTGTGGTCGAAGATCAGGCTTGACTGACCGACTTCATTGATGGCGCATTTCGTTTTGGGTGGTGTTTTAGTAATTATGAGTGGCCTATAAAGTCTTGGTAGCCTTTAGTCACTTTTACTTACCTATCTTTTCCCATAGGGTTCTATACCTTCCCCTGATCTACGATCACCCTAGTTTGCACTTTATTGTAAAAGTTTGTTGGTTCGGCAAATTATTAAGTGGCAGCTCTTTCTACGAATTTGTCTGTTGGCGAGGATTCTAATGTTTCCGATGGAGATAGTTATGCTAATGCTGATGCCAAGGCTTATTCCACCACGGATACAAAAATACAGAAAAGGGATTATTCCTCCTTTTTTGGGATTTCGAAATTCATTTTCTTCCTTCCCCGAGCCCACCTTTAGCCCTTTCTTCAACAACTATTGTGGTAGGAACACATTCTTCGAGCAGGAGAACATTCTGATTTGAAATAAAGTAAAAGCTAGGCTAGTTGAAGTGCCATCTTAATCTTCTAGTTTGCCGCGTCCTCTTCTTACTTCGTGAAGAGATACCGAAGAAATATGCAATGGAGAAGACGAGAACTTATGACAAGGTGCAACCTTGAAAGGAATAAGGGAGCAGATTATGAAGAGTTGTCACAAAAGAGAACGAATGGGTGAGGAATTGACACATGTAAATCCTTTAGCAAGTATGAGAGCCATGAATTTTCAGAAGCAGTGATAGGTAACGCTTTGAATTCAGCTTTTGCACTAGCGCGGGCAACTGTTGGTTTCTTTTTAGAGCCCCAAGAAATTAGATTGTCACCAGACTAAATGTAGAATCTAGTGGTTGAACGATGAATTGTTTGACAACAAGCCCCACATAAGAGTAACCAAAAAAAGTGTTGAGATAGGGCGACGAGGAAATCTAAGACCATAATATAATGGAGAGTGCCTTTCAAATACCTTACAATGAATTTAAGACACTGATCATGAACAATGATGGGATTGGCCATAAACTGACAGGCATGATTAACATCATAGTGAAGGTCCGGCCGAGTGAGAGTGATATATTGGAGAGTACCAACAGTACTCCAATAGGCCTGAGGATTAGAGGGAGGTGTACCATCCAAAGATGAAAGTTTAGAACCGGAAGCAATTTGTGTAGCACAAGGTTTGCAACCAAGCATGTTGGTCCGACAGAATCAATCTAAAGCATATTTGGTTTGTGACAGAAGAAGGCCAGAGGAGTCACGCTAAGATTCAATGCCAAGGAAGTCATTGAGATAACCCAAGTCCTTCATGGCAAAATATTTACTGAGACGGTGAATAAATTGAGTGAGAAGAGATCTGTTTTCACCAGGTAAGATGATGTCATCAACATAAAGAAAAAAGACGATACAACCAGTAGTGGAATGGTGAAGAAAGATAGATGGAGGTTTCTACAACATTCTGACGAAAGCCACTTTTGAGAAGATAGGTACTGAACCGTTGAAAGCATGTCAATTGTGCTTGAGGAATACCAACAATGGCCTTTTAAAAGCGAGAAATATGAGTTGGCATAGAAGGATCAACAAGTCCAGGAGGTTGTTGCATGTATACCTCTTAAAGTCAAAGACCATACAGGAAGGCATTTTTCACATCAAGTTGGCGAATGGGCCAATTTCGTGAGATGGCAACTGATAGAATGGAATTTAGTAGTCCGGAATGGTAAAGAAAACCACAATGGACTAAATTGATGAGAGGCATCCTTTATTTAAGCGGTCCATATCTTGGCCACCACATCATTTTGAACTATTCAAGGACGGGTCCAATATTGTATGATTGTAGTCTTAATTTGAATACCGCTTCGTGGGGATCTCGAAGAAAGCATTTTTGTAGTCCAAGTAAAAAATAGGCATACATCAAGATTTATGGGTTCGGCCACGCAAGAAATGCGTCCGGGTTCATTTTTGAAAGACGGCCCCCAATCTTTCCATGGTATAACCATTTTTATAACGAGCATAGTTGACAGCACTGATCCCTTCTCGTTCAGGTATTTTTACAAGTGGACCGATCTTCTTCGTATAGAATTGTCTCTGCATGGTCCCATCTAAGTCTAGTTCCTTCATTACATAAGTCATCTTTCTTAAGTGCTTCAATTCGACATGATCTATCACAGACGCTTTTGAATCAGACTCTTCCCCTACTTTCCACGCATCATGAGTTGAATATTTCTCCCTCTTAAGCTCCAACCAAATTGTTCAGGGATGACGGTAAACATGTTTGCAAATCACAAAGTAGACAACTCGTCGATCTTCGTGTAGCTCCTTGACTACTTACTAATAAAGGGAAAGAATAAAATTGGGTAGAGCAAGATTCTATACTGACGGTCAAGACAAGAAAATTCATGATTCCCAGCCAATTAGTCATCTAAATCTTAGAATGTGCTAATAGTTGGGGGGCCGCCCAAACTTTCTCGATCAATAGAAAAATTGACCCCCCCTTGACTTGGGCATTGAATTGACCTTTTGTTCTAAGGACGGCCTATGAGATGGTTTGAACCGGTTCTCAAACCTACTATAATGCGAACAGTCTTCTTCGGCTAAGGCTCGCAAATCCAACTCTTTTTTGTTAAAAAGCAATCTCGGATCAAAGGCTATCGACCCGAGAGTGCTCTGTTGGTCCATTTAAGATAGCATTGGGACATGCTATTACCTAAGTATGGTGATGGTTGTCCTGCCAGAGTCTATCCGGGTGGGCTCACGCTAAAGTAGGAGAAGAGAGTTAGCTTTCTGCTGAGTGAGCCCGAACAAGAGCGGACGCACACTAGATGAGAGCAAGTTTAGCTGGCCCAATAGCACAGACACCTACTAGGATGAGGTCTAGCTGGAATTGAACCCACATCTCATTGAGCTGCTCCAGCAAGCACCACTTTTTGAAGATCAATTTGTAGGACGAGGGAGAACACTCGCAGGCGTGCAGACGTTTTGAGAGAGCGAAAAACTCTAAATCGAGTAAGCGCCAGCCAGGCAAAAGGGTTAGCCTGAAGTGGTGGTTTAGCCAATGAGGGAACGTGCAACAACATTCAGCATGCTCTTAGAATAGCTATGGAAATCCGAACACCTATCCCAACACATGATAGCTTATCCACTACATCTACATAAGGAATAGTCTAGTCCAGCTTCAACCGAGCATATGTTTGCCGCGGGAATAGGAAGAACGGAAATTTACTTTTATGTTGAAGTCTTTCTCGTTGGAAGGCTAGGGGCTCCTTGCACGTCTTGAAGAAATCATGGTTTGTATCTGAGATTATTGGCCCATGGTCCTCAGTGAGGAAAGGACCTAGAACAGAGAGGAGGGCCGATAGGAAGTTAAAAGCAATTCTTATTTCTTCTTTCTTGAAAACCTGATGTGAGGGGGCCCACTACGATGTCCATAATTGATGCATTTTAGAATTTGTTTTCACCGACTTTTGGTTTTTTACTAGGTGGCCGATGTCTTTGATGCTTTGGTTTTCGTAGGAAAAGGTAAGGGTTCCAAACATAACGTATGAGCTTTGATGAAGACTTGCATCACTTTTCGTTTCCTTATGGTTCGATTGCTCATTTGCTTCTTCCTTTGGGCATGAAGTGTTTGGTGAGGCCTTTTTTCACCTGTTGAAAAGCTAGTCCTTGCTCAAAGATCTTTTTTATTTAGCACTAGAGGGAGCCCTCCAATCTTAAAAAACCGATTGAATGCGATCTCCTAGGCAATTTCCTATAAGGGCTGGACCCCCAGCATTTGTAGAAGAAAGGGGAAACTCTATCATGAAACTGCATTTTAAGCAGAATGATGAGAAAAAAAAATCGACTACTGCAAAAAATCTTTCCTTCTTTTTTAGTAAGGGTGTCAGCCGCAAGTATGAAGGGACATTCCCCATCATAGAGAAAGTAGGACAAGTTGCCTAAAAACTTCAGCTTCTTTCCACGCTAAAGATCCACCATGTCTTCCATGTGGGGTGTCTGAAGACATACCATCCAGACATGAAAGACCCTACAAGAGGCGTTCCCAAGAGGCCACCGGAAAGGATGACGACTTCCTTATCGAAGGAAGTGGAATATGTGATGGCGAAACGCACAGGTAATCGATGTGGTGTCCCACCTTAAACTTTTCACTTGGTAAAGTAGAAGGTTCTACCGAAGCAAGGAAGCTCTAGGGTTTTGCTAACCAGTGTGAAGTTGAGTTCTATCTTTCCCGAGTTCATTCAAGGCTAACCTTTGGGTTTTTGCTTTTTGGAAAAACATTTTACCAGATGGTTGTTCGCTAAAACCTTTAAGTCTCGCTTAGGCTCTCTCGTCATTATCCAGGCAACTAGCAGCTCGCAATTGTTTAACCGCTTCTCTAGGAGATAGGAGATATGTCGCTGACTGGGTTCAGGACACAACCATCGTCTGAACCGTCTGCTACCACGTCCATGGGTTGGAACCCATAACAAACTGAAAAAGCACTTCTGCCGGTCGAAGAATGCGTGGAGATGTTGTAGCAGTGTTGAATGAACAGCTGATTTGGAACCAGACCACGTAATATTAAAGGTTGTACCAATGTTAGATTCTGAAGAACTAACGGTTCTATTGGTGACCCATTCAAAAGAAGCTTGCCGCTTTGACTTTGATTAGCCAATCGAGTGCGGAGGGTGTTGTGCTTCTCTTCATCTGTTCCCATTAACGACCACAAAGCCCAACACTGCTCTTGCTCGGTACTTGCCCACTTGCCCATTTTTACTACTTTGACTAGCGCCCGGCAAAGGAATGATTTTTTCCCAAAGCCGACTTCCTTTATCGAACGAATCTCTCTGTAGACGATAAAAGCGATGGTCCGGGCTGTCTGAAATAAGCGGTAATTGTTCTTAGTCCTAATCCTAATAAATACCATATGAAGCACGTGATTACCCAGATTCCCAATTCTTTAATTATCTTATATATATTATAACCTATTGACGCCAGCCCCCTTCCTACTCCAGCTAATGGAAAAATGCCTTTGAATGGTCATAATCGTCGACAACCCAACCGACTTCCACCATAAGCTCGGCGAGCTATCCTCCTAGATTTTCCAAAGGTAATGTCAGGGCCTTTTCAGTACTAACGACTCTTGATGCTAAGAAGGAGACCAACTAGACGAGACATACCATTGTTCATAGGTTGGTTATAAGCACAGAGATCGAATCAAATTCTTCCCATTTAAGATGGATTCTCGTGCCAACCATAGGAAGAAGAACTCAATTACGAATCTTGGATCAGATTGGATTATTAGCTTTGTGCTGATCTACGAATGAGCCTTATATTTGATTTATAGTATACTTCTTCAAGTCTCCATCATCCCGATCTCTCTTTCCTGCCTGTCCAAAGAAAACAGAACCTCTTCTAGTTCAAGGTCGAAATCCTAAAATCAATCAAATCTGATTTCTACTTCACTATTCTTATGATAAGAAGTTATGTCTCATTCATGTGTTGAGAAAGCAGAGAATGAAAATTAGAAAATTGCACATCTACGGCAGATTATGTGCCCCACATCATTTAGACTTATGAAACTAAGGGGGCAGGGAAGGTATGACCAATACCCCATTGAACAAAACAGATCTGTAGGGTGGGCTCACTCACATACTGGATAGGTGACTCAGAATTATAGTGCTAGTTCCGTTCCCTCAGGGAAGAGAAAGCATGAATCTATTACAATCTTAGTAGAGAACAGAGGATGAACAAAGACGTAAGTTCTTCGTTCCGTCCTTGACCTATGATAAGATCAATAGCTTAATCCATCCACTAGACCACCTGGAATTCTTAATTAAACCTTTACCCGAAAAAGGAAATTGGATTTTCTTATTAAATCTTCTTTTATTAGGTTAAGATATCATCATACCGGTAAGTTTAAGAAGGAGTGCATTGAGTTTCTGATTCCTTCTTTACGCTCTTCGCTTAGCTACACCGGCTTACAGATACCCATGTCTTTTATGGATCTAGGAGTTCATACGAATAATGGCTAGCGGGATTTCGTATTCAATCGGAGTTGCCTTAGTTTGTTTCCGAAGGGAAGGCACTCAAGACTCTATATAGTGCTTTATGCCCCTATTTTGATTCAAGAAGCATTAGAATCCCTTATTTAACTTGCGGGGCAATCAAGCAATAGAAGCTACCATCCTAGGGGGAGGATCTATTATCTCTCTGCCCAGCTCGTCGTGTAGCAGCCAAGAACAAGGGAGCTACAACACTTAGGTTGTTGAATGATTTAGCATCAGATGAGAAAACCAACCATAGGAGAGAGGCTCAATAAGATAAGTTAATCGCAGTTCCCGGAAGGAGGTCGCACCATTTAATTGACTCTTAGAATCTTTGTTGGTTTTGGGCAACGATGATCAACTTCCAGGACAAGAAAGGGTGATCCATCTATTTATTTGACAGAACCTAGTTCGCGAGAAAGAGTCCTAGGGTTCCAAACCTTTGTTTTGCACCGAGCAGAAATCAATAGAATCGTCTAACGAATCGTCTGATACTAGATGAAGAGGTATCCCGGAAAGAAGGAATAATCGAGGCACTTACTTACCATTAGAAGAAACCAAAGCCAATTAGTTCATCTTTGAATAGTCCGCCCGGTCAACCAGAAAAGCTGGAGGGACTTCCTGCCATACAGAAAAGAAAAGACCTAGGACCTGTACTCCCCAACTTGGGAACTTTGCTTATAGCGAAGGGAGGGAGCCACTTTTTATGCGAAAACCACTGTGGTGAAGAGTGAACCGAGACTCTTTTTATTAAGATTTCCCCCAGGTTTATACTTCATTCAAGTCTTAATTCAAGGAAGGACAAGTCCTTATCATCCCGATCGAGATAGACAGGCCTGCCTCGCTGCGGGTCAGCACCTCGGGCTCTCTTTCTGCTTTCTGTCTCTCTACAAGCGGAAGGCATTAATTAAAATGTTCAATTAAATAGCCATCAAATGCGAATTGATGTTGCTATGGAGTCCATGCGGAGGTACTGCTATTATCAGATGAGGCGGAATCAGAACCTGAAGATCAGCCCCTAGGACTGATTGCGGGAGCAAGGATTGGATTTTTGACTGTATGACTTGATTCCCCTTCTTCCACTGAGTGCT
>AWOL01S0008684.1:0-50266 GCA_000715115.1 Nicotiana otophora
GGTGAAATTTCCATTCAAAATTGTCATCCACCGATGTGGGACTTTTGACAATTTCAACACTTGTATCTAACTCCATCTCTTCCTACCTTTTATTTTCCTCATCCTCCATACACGACATGGGTCTAGAAACATCTTCCGACTTCCATCTCTTCTGTTCCAACACATCGGAGGAGTACGCCAGTTCTCCTTCTTCAAACTTTCAACAATAACTCTTTTCATATTCTTATTTATCTATTAAATTTCAGGTATCATTCTCTCAATCTTTGCTCTCATCTCTTTCTTTCTTTGTTTCTTTTTGATCTGTTTAATTATTTCCAATTTCATGGATGAATTTCCTTGAATTTTGTGTTTTCCAACCAAATGATGAGGAATCGCCATTTTTAGGGTTATTCTCCGTCCAATTTCATTGTTGTTGCCTTCTTCTCGTTGATTCGCCTCTATCTCTTCTTCTTTCGTTTCTTTACATTTTTTTCTTTCTTTTTGTATATTTTATATTTTCATGAATTGTGAATCGCGAGTATGTTTTCAGGTTCTTCATAACTGCCTCTTTGCACACCTCTCACTCGCCATAGACGAGGGAAAGAAAAATTGGAACTCATGATAACCCAATTTTAATAAAGCACTAAAATTGGTGTAAGGGTTGAGATTGACATAAATTGGATGAATTAAGTCGAATAACTATTGAAAATAATTTGTGCATGTGAATTTTTATTGACAGATGTTATTCATTATTTCATGTCTTAGGAAGGGTTAATAAGGCTTAAGATGATTTGGTAACTCTTCTTAGAAGTTGTGTTCAAGCAACATCTATTTGTTTGAATTTAAATTTGTTTATCTGGGTAGGAATTTAAGGAATAGGGAAGGTATTTTAAAGGGCATGTAATGGGATTGCTTTATATAATGACTCATTATTGTTAGTAAAATTTGAAAGTAAAAGAATGGAAGAGTAAGTAGTAGAGTACTGATGATTGATAGAGATTGTATGAACTTGCAACAGTATGCAACAATTTTGAGAAACAAACAAGAGGGGTAGAGATGTAAGGGCATGTATAAGAGGAGACCTGAGCCAAGGATGTAGCTTAATTTATTTATTTTACTTTTTATTTCCTGTTTATTGGCATTTGCTAATATAATGTGTATTCAACAATAAATTATAGTTGTTTGTCTTATTGATAATTTTGATTATCCCATCTTTAAGCTTAAATAGTCTTATTATCTGTTGATGTGTTCAAGTAGCTAGGTATTAAATCAGCACATGCTATCTTCACCCATTCTTTTTTATTGTTTTCCATTTTTATGCAATTTTATTGGAATATTCTTTAAGTTTATATTTTGTTTAGATATTTTGACCGAAAGTACAAGTGACAGATTGATCTTGCCATCTTGGATACTTTGCTGACTGATTCACTTGGTTACTTTTTGATAGTTGGTTTGTTCTCTTGTTAGTTCAGCACACGAATGCATATGGGTTATCAGGTTTGTGTATTTATTAATAGAAAATATTATTGCGTTCCTACATGCACTATGCTTTTACATACATATAGTATGTATAAAAAACATTCTTCCATGATGATTACTTTTAACTTTTGTAAATTAAAACTATTATAGAGAACCCAAAAAAGAATTATTTTCAAGGTCATGGAAGCGTACTCAAAGGTCCTCCTCCATCACTTCAAGTGGCAAAGGTTGTAAACTATGTGTCTCGGTACACTTCTTTCTATTCCTCAAGGTCTCAATATGTTGTTCTCCACTTCTTTTTGGGTATAAGTTATATTTTCCATGTTTATGATTATCATTATGATTATTGATGGTAAGGCCTAGCTCTCTCTGCATTCAGTTATCTCCCCCCTCCCTTTGCTTTGCATCTTTCTTCTGAATTTCATGGTATTGCTATTTAGCTTATGAGTGTTGTTGTGATACTAATATTATCTCTCGCTTTTTATTTTATTTTTTATTTTTATTTATTTATTTTTTTATTTTTTTATTTTTATTTTTTTATTTTTTTTTTTTTGGAGCCGAGGGTCTTTCGGAAACAGCCTCTCTACTCCTTCGGGGTAGGGGTAAGGTCTGCGTACATACTACCCTCCCCAGACCCCATTAATGGGATCCTACTGGGTTGTTGTTGTTGTTGTTGTTGTTGTATACTGTACTTACAAGTTTAAAGATCGGCTATATTCTTTTTAATATTATGGAACATATGGTGACTAAATATAGCATGAAAAAACTTTTCTCCTTTTTAGAAAAGATAGTATTCTAATGCATGAAATAACTGGTGATCGAGGAGGTTTTATATTCATATCTGAAAGTTCAAGCTTTGATGTTGCTTATTATTTGTGACTACAAGAGTTTCTTTAATTTTCATTTGGCTGATAGATAGGGTGATTTTTGATACAATAGCATGTAGTAGTAGTATCTTTCGGAATTAAATATTTCATAAAATTCTACTATTGTTAGATATTGAGTTTTATTTGTGAGTTGAAGTACAATAACTCTTTAGCATACTGTATTATTACCATGAGATATTTTCTGTTCTATGAGTTCATCTACTAAGATTAAGGACAAATAAAACAAGGAATCAAGGATAGTTTTGCATGATTATTGTAGAGTATATTTGGTAACTGTGACATGGTATAACTTTGTTTGTTTCCTTGATTATAAGTCTTTGCAAATTACATATACAAATGCACTTATAAAAAAGTACAGTTTATACAAAAGCGGTGACAGGAACAAACCAAAATTTTGAGAAAGAAAAATATATATTACCTAGGCTGAGTGTCATTTCAAATATAAGGTGCTCTTGCAGACAGAATAACACAAAATCGTCAATGGTACTTGGCTGATCGAGCATTAGAAGTTCGTTGATTAACTTTTGATTGGGAAGTTATAGAGTAAGTACCATCTTGAGCTAACTATATCTTGAATAAAATTTTATGTTTGTTTATATCTTCTCCAATATTTCGTGAACTCTAAATTATTTTCGTATATTGACTCTGGTAGAAGCTGATTATTCATCAAAGGGAGATTCAAAAGAACCCCATGACCGAGGTATGTATTGGTTCTTGAGCACTATCAGCTCACTGAATATATTTAGATATAAACAAAATGTGCTATATTGCAATTGTCCTGAAGAGTTTGTACTTGAATTAAACCATATACTCAGTTTTCTTTGGATATTTGGCTTATGGAACTTCAGTTTGATACTTTATGTGATAAATAAAATAAATAAATTATTTTATCAATGTCGTAAAGCAAAGAAGAAACTTTCGAATTAAAGTCTGAAAATTTTGAGAAAAGCAAAGTGGATCACTTTTTTATATTTCCCTTTTCTTGATGAGCAATCAAATTTTTTTATATTGACAAAGCTCCCACTAAGATAATGTTGGAATAACATAAGAGAAATATTAATATCATTCCATATTTATTTATGCAGTAATGACAAAAAATGTATCGATATATTTACTTCATATCCGTGTATGTTCTTTATAACGAATGGACTTTTTGTGTTATTTGGTAGTCATATGATTTTAATGTTTTTTTCCTCTTTAATTGAGGGCAAGTAAATGTATTGACCAACTTTTCTGGACATTATTTGCATTTCATATAGTTGTCAGCATTAGTTTATCAAAGAAAACATAAGGCTTCGCATTTATTTTTCGTTAATTCTTAAGTGGTTTAATCTCAAGGATAGGAAGATCCTATACTGTTTTAATAAAAGATTAGATTTCCGATGCATCTTTAGAATTTAGATTGTAGTAACAGTGTCTTGGCAACTTACTTTGTGCCCTCTACTCTAAAGGGTCATAACTCGATTCTTACTCTCAGTAGTTTGTTTGCAGATTGGTTTGTGTATATGCTCTCTCTCACACACACGCATGCATATGCACACGCACATGTTTTTATGTCATGATATTTTTCAATTCTTGCTATGGGACGTTTATCAGTTAATGTTTTCTATCTAAAAAATATTTGACTTCTTATTTCTCTTTTCGGAACAGGAAAAAAAGCTATTTGAAGAGTACCCAATAGTAGATGTTTCCAGTAATGCACAAATATTTGCAAGTTGGACTATGTTATCTCTGTTATTCATAGTGCAAATACATTTGGTTGATTACGTAGCATAGGATGGTGGGCAGGGAATGGAGAGCAAATACATTTGGTTGATTACGTAGCTTGAGTTTGATTTTGTATATAAAGGGAGTAGAAGAAAAGGAAATATTTGCTCAGTTTCAATAAGTCTAGGGAGACAATATACATTGTTCTATGTTTGTCACTATTTTTCAAGGTTAGAATTGTGCTTCTGTTTTTGCGAACTTATGTCTATTCTAAATCATTTATAGTTTTTTAGGGCCACTATGTGGATGCAAGATTATACACTAACAAAACGACATCAAAATTTAAAATGTTGGGCCCGTGCATACTCATCTAGTATATATATATATATATAGATTATTGTAGTATCGGCCGAAGTTTTCTCGGTTATAATAACAATAAGCCAAGTGCATTTGTTCATCAGAAAATGGTATTGATCTTGAATGCATATTTAGCTGCAAAGTAGATAACCCAAGTTACACTAGACATCCAATTTTGAAGCAGATTATTATAAATAAAACTCTAATTAATATTGTTACACGTTTTGAAATGAGAATTCAAGAACGGACTGATGAATGATGTTCTACTAATTCCTGTGTACTTTGAATACAGCCTAGAGGAGAGCATATGGACGAACACAATTAACATGAATATTATATCGTCAAACACCTCAAAAACGACGTTCAATCACTAAAAAGGATAATTAGTTTACAAACTACTCCCAACGAAATCTCAGTTATGGTCAATTCAACTAGCCAAGACACTCTGAATAGTCAATCTAAAGAATAAAATCTTCTCTTTAGAAACAACCGACTATACATGAAAGTCAAAAAGTTGCCTGAGAGAACCTTGTTTAAAGTTTAATTTAGTTCTTTTAAACAAAAAGGAAAATACAAAAATTATGTGACACACAATTTGACACTACTAAGAAAAAAGGAACTTCTAACTAATTATCCCTAAACATTTTCATACGGCAAACACTCTGCATAATGCTATACTTTTCTCCTTTCTTTTTTGCTTTCAGAAAGCTTCCACCAGGCCCAAAGTGAATTTCTACAACACCATCCCCCAAAGCACCCCCACCCCCCACCCAAAAAAAAAAAGGAAAAAGTTTTACATACACAGACGGTATCCTGAAACTGATGAAAAAAATATTCTACTGAGTAAAACAATATTTCAATATTGAATACAAGTAATAAGCTACATTCAGTAGCATTCTGAACATTGATTAACAATTCAAGCAATCAGTTGAAAGATTACTCCTTGGTAATAGGAGGATTGGGAATAGGAGGCTCTCCCAACCACTTTGCACGATGGCCTGTTCCTTTACAGTCAGTGCAACATACAGAACCCTAACAAAAGTAGAGAATTAGCTCTTGGATTGTATCTAATCTAACACATAGAAAACTTAATCTATCGCAACACAAGCAATCCTATAGGAACTTGGAATACCTGTAACTTATTAGAATAACATAGGCTCAGGGAAATTACCTTTCCAGTGCAGATGACACAGCTTGTGTTTCGAGATGGCACTTGACAGAGCATATTGTCACCAAGTATAAAGAAACCAGTACCACTGCACCACTTGCATTCCACATGGCCATTTGAGTCACAAGTAGAGCATACAATTGGCCTGGGTTGCTGAATACATCCAGGAAGAGAAAAAAAATAGATATCAATAGAAGAGAAGTCCCGTTACAAATACATGAAGCCTTAACATAGCACTCAGATATGTAAATAAGGCAAAAGAGAACGATTTGGGTTAATGAGTAGACTAGAGACCAGTGAATCTCAGGCTTAAGTACTTGGTTAAGCACATTGGATCACATGATTTTCGAAAAGGTATTATTCTTCCTACATTTTGGAGAACATACAATATTACATTCAACGTTGATGGTTGGATACTCTAAGTAGAAGTTATGTTTTTGCAGGACTTTCTTATTTTTGTATACATCTTGTCTGTGAGGGTTATCTCCACTTCAATAAACTATCTTTTTTCATCTAAAAAATAAGATGTTCAAAGCCCCACAATGGCTACCTTTTTCATATCCAGAAAGCGACTCCATATATCCTTCAAGGATATACCATATCATAGCATTTCTAAAATATCACCACAATGACATTGATCGATGCTCTTATTCACACAAGTAACTCAACCTTTAGAACATTTATCTTTGACCAAAGGCACTCAACTTATACACGCGAGCGTTTTTTAACTAGAAACTTTTCCTACACCACCTAACCTCCAATGATGCATAAATCTGTCTACCATGGACCTAACTTGACATATCAAAGTTAAGGTTGCCGACACTTGTAGCAAGCAGGGGTAGGCCCTAGCTGGATTTGTGTGTTCAACAAAGTTGAGAACGAAAAGGTACTTAAAAACGGAAAGACAAAGAGAGAGACACCAAAAGGGCTTCTCACATGGTCCATAGGTTAAAAAAAATGAGGCATGCTATCTCATGCCTTTGAAGCATGCCTTCTGGAAGCAAGGATCACCCAACAATCCCAGAATGTTGAGAAATAAGCTCCAGGCTTATACAGCCACTGGACAATACATAAAAAGGTGTCGTGTTGTTTCCACATCCCTCTCACATCTGACACCTACTACATAAATTCAGATTTTGATGAGTCAAAATAACATCATGGGCAGCCTCCCAGCATAAATAGGCTACCTTATATGGAGTCTTTGCTTTCCAAATCTTTCTCCATGGCCATTTGGCCACACTTCTCTGTTAATTGAAGAGGCTACCAAGCTTCTGTAGCAGCTATTAACAAAGAAAATAGCTTTTCTCCTAGCAGGACAAACAAATGTATTAGGTTCAGTTAACTCCTCAGGGCATCCCAATGTGCCAAACAATTGTGCCACCCTCTAAATCTCGCAATCATTATAATCTCTTCTAAATCTAATGTTCCACCAAAATTCATTTCAAGACTCCTCAATGGTAGTGTTAGCATCTTCAGCAAACTCATAAAGGTCTGGAAATTGATCTTTTAAAGGTGTATGACCTATCCATGCAAATCATGCCAAAAATAAATTCTTCGTCCATTTCCCACCTTTAACTTGGTCATAGTAAAGAAAGCATCCCAATGTTCTTTGATGTGCTTCCAATCCCCAACTCCATGAGGTCCATGCACCACTTTACTGCACCAGCTGTTCTCTTGATGTGATTAAGTTTCCCTTCATTATTACCGATCAAATAAAAGTTTCTCCTGCATTATTAACAATATACATACTAGAAGAGGATTGCCTTTTCTTTATGAGATTGAGAACATGATATTCTTGGTGAACTCTTTTCGTTTTGGAAGAAATCACACTCCTCTCCTTATGGCAGACGCTGTGCTTCTGGAAGTACTGTAATAGAAGCCATGCTTTTCACAATTGTTCGAAAGAGGATTCTACTTCTGAGGATATCCCAGAAAGTGCATCATCACGCCTCTTTCTACTTATACAATATGAACTTCGTTTTAACTACTAACCTGCAAGAATACAATGTTCCATGAAAGAGGATTCTACTTCTGAGGATATCCCAGAAAGTGCATCATCACGCCTCTTTCTACTTATACAATATGAACTTCGTTTTAACTACTAACCTGCAAGAATACAATGTTCCATGAAAGAGGATTCTACTTCTGAGGATATCCCAGAAGGTGCATCATCACGCCTCTTTCTACTTATACAATATGAACTTCGTTTTAACTACTAACCTGCAAGAATACAATGTTCCATGAAGAGGTGAAAAAGAATACAGGGGGTATCCTTTTTCTATTCACCTCACTGACCTCAACAACAACCAAACTGCACTATATATGTTTCAAAGTAACACCAAAAATCTCTATTTCCTCATCTCTAAATAAGCACTCCACGGCAAAAAGTTATTGGCCCTCTTCCCCCTGCCTTTCTTTTTGCAGGTTGGGCCCTGTACACTACATTGTGGTTGTATTGTTCTTCTGCTTCTCTTATATCTTACTGTTTTTACAAGTGCAGTTACTTCTGAACCACCTTGGTTCCTGTTCATATGAATAATCTTACTTCTGAAATAAGAAGAATAGTAACAATAACTATAAAGTTATTGTGCCTTCCCCCGAACTCATATAGTTTTTAGCACTCCACATCTTCTTCATCATTTTTATCCTCTTTGATATATTGCTCTGTAGTTCTAGACTTAAGATAAGGTATCTGAAGAATATATTTACATGACCCTTTGCTACTTCAGCATCATAGCCACATATAGGTGACTCCTCAGTTCCTTTTACAGTATCACAATGTTAGGTCCTATTGGTCAAGATCAATCTAAAAATAACCTATATCAATCATCACCATCAAAGTAAAAAGAGAAACTACGCGTATGTTCTTAAAAAATGAGAAGCATCATGCTAGGATTTATGATACTAGAATACTAACCTAAGAAGTACCTCATTAACGATCACATCCCTAGGGTAACATGTCTATATAGCACAAATTATCCAGCCAATAACAAGCATAAATTTTCCCACGAAAGGAATGGTGAAGTTGAAAAACTAATCCTTCAAATCTTTGTTGTGGAGTCGATAACTTATACGCCCTTTGGCTGAATCATAAGGACTTACTTCAATTTTGACTCTATCTCCTGGCAGTATCCGTATAAAACTATGCCGGATTGGAGATACACATACAAGGTTTGCTTGTTACTAATATAGTCTAGCCTCTCGTCTTCTTTAGATCCCTTGTTTCACTTCGATAGTAGTATTGATCGTGTCAATGCAAAAGAATCTATTCGAGGGGGAGATGAGAGATATTTTGTTCCACTACAAAAAATTATTTGATTCTTGTCTTTCAAAAAATTTCCACGATATACCCGAATAATCACTTATAGGATTTAATGATTCCTAACAACGGATTCATCTCTTTCGCTATCTGCATTTGGTATGGTTATTTGCTTTGGTAATAAAAAGAATAATGAATAGAAAAGAATAATGGTTTGGGTCGTGTATCTACGTCCAATCTACGGTAGAAGAGAAGGTTCCATCGGAACAATTATTTATTTCAGTTCAGGGTTCCTCGTCTCTTTTTTTTTTGAAAAAGAATAAAAAAAAAAGGGGGGGTGTGGGGAGAAATGACAAGAAGATATTGGAACATAAATTTGGAAGAGATGATGGAGGCAGGAGTTCATTTTGGTCATGGTACTAGGAAATGGAATCCTAAAATGGCGCCTTATATCTCTGCAAAGCGTAAGGGTATTCATATTACAAATCTTACTAGAACTGCTCGTTTTTTATCAAAAGCTTGTGATTTAGTTTTTGACGCAGCAAGTAGGGGAAAACAATTCTTAATTGTTGGTACCAAAAATAAAGCAGCTGATTCAGTAGAGTGGGCTGCAATAAGGGCCCGGTGTCATTATGTTAATAAAAAATGGCTTGGCGGTATGTTAACGAATTGGTCCACTACCGAAACAAGACTTCATAAGTTCAGGGACTTGAGAATGGAACAAAAAACAGGGAGACTCAACCGTCTNATGTATCTACTTCATACTCCATTTTCCTTTTCCTTCCAGTTCCCACCTTTAACCCACCAAGCATAACTAAAAAGAAACCAGACTTCGAGAAAAACTTAGAAGAATAACTGGAACTAAGATGATATAAAGAAGGGCATAGAGCACTATAAAGACAGCAGAGCATTCATGATATTATGATTCTTTTACCGGTCGTCAACTTCTGGTAACCCTCTTCCTTAATCTGCATTTGAAACTGACTATGGGAAGCTCACGTCGGAGAAACATAACAGAATAGGGGATTCACATAGCCTATCTCAACTAGTTTAGGATTAAGTGGTTGATTGATTAATTTTTTTTATAACATGGTGTTGATACAAGCTTGCCACACCTTAACTAAAGCACCAAGTACCTACTACCTCTCACATCACAAGCAATGCATAACTCTATCCACTAATGCTATATGCTGAGAAATCACCTAACATATTTTTTTTTACCTCTATTTAGATTATAACCCTAATCCTTTATGATTGTTAAAGGTAGTATATCAATTTCAGCATTAAGAAAGTGATGTAAGATTGAAACCATAATCTAACATGGTCCGTTCAGCTTATTGACACCCTTGTTTACATAGTTGACTGATCACTTAATTGAATTGACAAAATGAACAGATAAACAAAACACATAATACAACAACAACAACAACAACAATCCAGTATAGTCCCACTAGTGGGGTCTGGGGAGGGTAGTGTGTACGCAGACCTTACCCTACCCTGGAGTAGAGAGGCTGTTTCCAATAGAACCTCGGCATCCTTCCCTCCGAGAACTCCCCACCTTGCTCTTGGGGTGACTCGAACTCACAACCTCTTAGTTGGAAGTGGAGGGTGCTTAACATCAGAGCAACCCACCTTGTCAACAAAACACATAATACAATTAGGTAAAAAAAAAAAACAAATACCTTGGAAATCAACCAGGCTTTTTCCATGCGTTCAACAAAGTTAGATGAACTATCAACTGCTGATGCTCTTACAACAAAAATTCTGGATATCTGCTTTAATCTAGGGTTTCCTTGGAGAATCAGTTGCATTCCTCTGGGTGTTACAAATCGATTAATAACATTTGATTTTGCAGAAATTATGGGTCTACAATAACATGTACAAGTACTGCTACTTGCCATTTTTTTCTTTTTTTTCCTGTTCAATTTCTTCTACAAAAATGTATCGTTTTATATTCTGTGTTCTAAACTTCTAATACAAAACAAGGTAGATGTTTGCGCGTTTCCGTCAGATATTATTGAAAAGATAGTTTAGTCTGACCCGGCTATGGATTGGACCGATCGAACACATTGTCGTATTTCAGATCTTCTTTTGTTTTCTTCTGTTTTCTTGGTATTTCAGATCTTTTCGAGAATTTCTTTTCTTTCAGAAATAAAAATTGCACTTCTTCCTTTAATATTAGGCCAAATACATAGTCAACCCCTCTAACTTGGCATTAATTTTCATTTTGGCCATTTATCTCATACTTGTTTTATTTTGGCACTTCAACCCCTTTTAATATATTTCATTTTAACACAAAAAATTGACCCAGTGTAAAATATAAAGAGCGTGTGTATAAACGCTTCTAAAGTCTAATAACTATCCAATTAAATGTAGCCAACTATTTTTTAATTCATGTCTACTGGGGTCTAACCTACCTGGAACCCTATACTAATAACCCAGATGGGCTCTGGGTAAACTAAGAGTCCCCCTGCTTATTTTCTCTAAGTCATAAACTCGTCTACCCTAATCGCGTTCCCAAAATCCTTAGTCGTAGGTAATGAAACCCTAATCTCGTTCCCAAAATCCCTGGTCGTAGGTGATGAAACCACGGAAAAGGTACCTAAAACCAATTTCATTTCCTCCATAATAGGTACAGAAAAAGGTACATAAATAAAAGGCTCACCAGACTTAACGCTAGCCTTTTGCAGTACAAATTGAACTCCGACTACGTTGAACCCACTAGATATATCACCAACATTCTTTAACTTTGGAATACTTCAAGATCCAGATGAAGATATGGATTTTAAGAAATTAAAAAAAAAGTAACTAAATAAAGGAACTAAAATACGACAAGGCTTTGAAGCTTTCTGAAGATGGGGATCGAAAGCAACAAAGGAATTATTTTGGGAGTCTAGATGAAAGAAATAATGGGGGTTGGGCATTTAAAATAGAGTCTCACGCACTTACCGGGTGAGAAAATTCACTCAATGTGACAAGTCAGCTTTTGTGTTAAAATGAAACATATTAAATGTGTCACGGCCCGAAATTTTCCATCGACGCGACCGTGATGGCGCCTAACATTTCACTTGCTAGGCAAGCCAACGTTAGAAAATCGTTACACCAATTCCTTATTTCCATTCAGTAAATAACAATAATTAACTAAGATGAAATATAATAAGTACGGAATATTATAAAACTGTATTAATTACTACCACCTGGATCTAGAGTCACAATTCACGAGCATTCTAGAATTTACTACAAGTAATAGTCTGAAAGAAATATAATTGTCTGAATGAAAGAAAACAACAGTGACATAAAAGGTAGATAGGGACTTCAAGGTTTGTGAACGCCGACAAATCTACCTTGAGTCTCCGGACAGCGGACCAATAGCGAAATCTCGATCAACCTGAGCCGATATCAAAGTCTACACAGAAAGTTCAAAGTGCAGTATCAGTACAACCGATCCCATGTACTGGTAAGTGTCGAGCCTAACCTCGGCGAAGTAGTGACGAGGCTAGGACAAGACACTCACATATAACCTGAACAGTATAATCATGCTAGTGGAAACAACAGTAAATAAAGAAATAACGCAGAAATAATGAGAAGGGAACATACAGTGGGGGAATACAACACAAAGAGTGAGAATAATGAAAAGACAAAATTAAACCGAAAATCCTTAAATGAATTGAGCAATTAAAACAGCAAGGAAAACTGCACGGCATCACCCTTCGTGTTTTTACTCTCAACCTAATCAAATAAATAAATAAAATGGTACGGCATCACTCTTCGTGCATTTACTCTCAACCTCACCAAATAAATAAATAGAACGGTACGGCATCACCCTTCGTGCATTAAACCTCTCACAATATACACAACATCACCCTTCGTGCTTTAAAGCTCTCATAATATACACGACATCACCCTTCGTGCTTTACACTCTTTCTCACAATATAAATAATGCATGCACGGCATCACCTTTCGTGCTTTACACTCCTCCTCACCAATCACAGAATCAATAACAACGGATAGATAAGAGTATCACAAAGAAATCAGTATTTTACCCATAATCAATAGCACAATGTAATCTCAACCTTGAATCGATATTCGAAAGTTACCAAATCTCAGTGAAACCAGATATGAGTCGCTCAACATTTCAAATAACCCGTTAAGCATGGATAGTAGAATTTAAGGCTACAAAATAGACAAGAATAGAATTTCACTCGCATGCTATGACTTGACAATGACGCATAGATCCTCGTCATCTCACCTATACATCGTATTTAACAACCAAAAATGTAGCAAATGAACACATAATACCTATTCCCTCAAGCCAAAGTTAGACACGACACTTACCTCGCTCCGAAGGCCACTTAATTCTCAATCACAGCTTTTTTTTGGAATTCACCTCCAAACCACTCGCATCTATTCAAAAATGACTCAATAATATCAAACATTGCTAAAGGAATCAAGTTTAATGAATAATTACAGATTTCTCAAATTTTTCCTCCAAAAAGTTGAAAATCGACCCCGGACCCGCTTGGTCAAAACTCGAGGTTCGGACCAAAATGCACTTACCCACTCACCCCCTAGCCCGAATATATAATTAGTTTTGGAATCCGGCCTCAAATTGAGGTCTAAATCCTCAAATTCCCAAAATCTCTAGTTTCTACCCTAACCCCTAATTCTACAATAAAAACTTTAGATTTGTGGTTGAATTCTTGTAAATTGAAGTAAAAGATTGAAAGAAACGAGTTAAGGAACACTTACCTATGATTTGGGGAAGAAAATGTCTTTGAAAAATTGCCCTAGGCCTCCTATCCTTTTGAAACGAGAAGAAAAATGATTGGAGTCCGAATTAAATGAACTCACTGCCCAGCGACTTTCGCACCTGCGGTGCTTTGGTCGCACCTGCGAATCCGCACGTGCGGACAGGACGTCTGCTTCTGCGGAAAAGGACTGGGCTAACTGGGGCCGCACCTGAGGATAGGGTTCTGCTTCTGCGGCCCCGCATCTGCGAAAAAATGAAGTCCAGGCCTGGGTCGCACTTGCAAGGCTATCGCTCGCACCTGCGACCAAAGGCTCGCAGGTGCAGGCACACCAGATTTGGTGCACCAGCAGCCTTGTTGAGGTTTGAACTCAACTCGCGCAACGAGCCCTCGGGGCTCCAAACCAAACATTCACGCAAGTCTAAAAATATCATACGGACTTGCTCGCGTGATCAAATCGCCAAAATAACACTTAGAACTACGAATTTAGCACCAAATCAAATGAAATACTCAAGAACACTTTAAAATTTCTATTTTCTCAACTGGACGTCCGAATCACGTCATATCAACTCCGTTTCTCACCAAATTTCACAGACACGTCTTAAATATCATAACGAACCTGTACCGGGCTCCGGAACCAAAATACAGACCTGATACTAACAATGCCAATCAATCAATTCTTAAAAATAAATAATTTTCATACTTTTAATTTTCATCAAAAATTCATAACTCAAGCTAGGGACCTCCGAATCCAATTCTGGGCATACGCCCAGGTCCCATAATTCGATATGGACCTACCGGGACCGTCAAAGCAAGGATTCGTGCCCGTTTACCAAAAATATTGACCGAAATCAACTAAAATCAACTTTTAAGGCAAAAATTCGTATTTTTATTAGTTTTCAACATAAAAGCTTTCCGAAAATATGCCCGGACTGCGCACGTAAATTGAGAAGGGTAAAAATAAGATTTTAAAGGTTTAAGAGTGCAGATTCGAGTTCTAAAACATAATATGATCTTTTGGGTCATCACAAAATGGGGTTGGAGTGCCAAAATGGAACAAGGCTGGGATATGATGTCAAAATGAAAATTGATGCCAAATTAGAGGGGATGTCCATGTATTTGGCCTTAATATTATGTGTCTCTGTAAGAATGAGGTTTAAAATGTTAATTTGATTTAAATAGTAGTAATATATTAGTGATTGATGATATTGAAAGTTGTTAAAGTTTACATACCAATGAAGTTGTGTCACCAACGAGTGTTGTGGTGGAGTGGTAAGTACTCCTTCATCCTTAACTAAAGGTTTCGGGTTTGAGCCTCTGGGTATGGAGTCGTCTTTGTTAGGGAGCGTTTTACCCCCACTGTGGGATTTTCCGGCGTGAATCCGGATTTAGTCGGGCCCCAATGTGGGTACCGAACACCAGGAGAAAAATAAAAAAAAAACAATTGTGTCAAACGTTTTGGAACATCAATTGTCATATTAATTTGAAAAAAATGGAGTACTATAAACAGAGCTGCAGGGAAAAAATGATTGTAGTTTTCTTTTCTTTGTCTTTTTATTTTGCTTTAAGCATCTAGTATTCAAAATCTAGGGATTCAACTTATTTGATTCACACGGGAAAGTCTCTTAAGTGGTCATTTAGATTACAAGATAAGGGATAATAATCTCGAAATAAAATATGTTACTATTTTACCTCGTATTTGGTTGAATTTCTTTTATTCCGAATCAGTAATTTAGAAATTGTTTATATCACAATTTTAGTATTAATGTTTTTACCATACTCTATGAGAGATAATACCCAATAATGAAACAACACATTTGAGCTTCTCCAAAACTCTTCTCCCAAGGTGTTTTAAAAAGCCAAGGTGTAAATTATAAATAAATAAAAAGTGTATCCACTAAAAAAAATTATCATTATTTAATATTCGTACTATAATCCCCATACGATAGAAGTTTTCTACCAAAAGGTTCTTCATTCCTAAGATAGCTCAAGACATTTAATTGAAGGTAGATTCTTACCTCTAAATGAAAGAATTTGTTTTTACACTTGATTAGATATTTCGAGCTCAAAAGTTTAGGAATGATTTATGCTCCAGAACTAAACAACTGTGCTTGAGACATAAAGTACATTTCTTTTATGAAGAACTAAATTATGCTCGAGACAAAATTGTGATTAGGAAACAGATTCTCGAGAACCAAAAGCCAGTATGGCAAATTGGCGATAGACAATGCTAAGGTGAGGTTGCAAGTGAAAAACTTGTATGAGTAGTGGTATCTTTTCCATAACATAAAAGGAGAATTCAGTGGTGCAGTTTCTATAGAACACACCACAAAAGTTAAATATCAATACTGATCCTGTTGTAATTTCTAGAGAAGAAAGAAAGAAACATGGAACTATTGACATTCAAGAACTTACATATAGTTACACAAAACATAAGAATAATTATAGCTAGAAACCATCAGTCATCTGAATCTCTGAAGTCACAAACTGAGCAGCAATATCGAACCATTGACTTAGGCTCAGTTTCCATTCGGCATGATTGGTGAATGTTGACTGTATATTACTACCAACGACCTCAAACAGCCCGGTCATTTTTCTGAATGCATGTGTGGACATTCTTACTCAAGATAGATCCCTCTGACTGGTGTAAGCAAAGGTAATCTAACTAGAAATCATACTTCGTCCTGCCACTTCGTAGGATTAGACATAACATATCAGGAATATCTAAAAATGACGATGACTTTAAGAAGCTCCAAGACTCCAGCATAAGTCTCTTTCTTGATCCCTTAAAATGCACTACCTGTGGCCAAAAATGAAATTGAAAGTTCAGAATGAAACCAGGCATACTTTGATAATCTCATTTAATGAAGTATGCTGTTCATCACATGACTGGAAGGTTACCAACTCTTGATTCTTTTCAGATTTTCAATAGCTGTAAACAGCATCTTTTCCCTTAAAGAGGTCCAGGTGAAAGTGATTAAGGAGTCTGACTATACTTTAGCAACAATAAAACTGCAAGAGATCCACTACATATATCAAGTAATGGAGAATCAGACTTCTGAAATTCTAACATGGAGAATACACTTGGACATTTTGTTTCAGTTATATGTATGTTTAGTTGATAACCATCTACACATTTATATGTCAATAAATTACAACTACTTAAATAGAAATTCAAGAGTCATTTCGGAAACTCTCACTATAAATTTACCAATTTATATTCCTTAAACCCAAAACAAGCTTAAACCAAAACTGTACCTTAACATCCAAGGGCATCCCATGAAATTGACCGGCGCCCTCTGGTGGTGTCCAGTTGTAAATGGAACACGGCAAGAATAGCACTGAAGCGCCACTAATTTGGTCCGTAAATGCTTGTTTTCTGGTAAACCTTCGAACATCAAAGGAAGAGTGAGATTTTACAACCCAGGCAAGAGCTAATTGATCCCCGAGCATTCTGGAAGCTTTCATGAACTTTGTCGTGTAGACTTTTAGTACTTCTTCCAAGAAGAACTTTGCTCTGTACAGTTAAGGAGTTATAATGGCTTTAGGAAGAGGAGTAAACAAAAGCAATTCCAAGTTCTGCCGTTAAATTAATAAAAGAAACTAAGTACGTCCTGACTAAGAAAACAGACAATACTAAAATCCCAGGTTTTCAAAATTTCAAACATATGAACCAAGAAACATCTGTTAATCTACCAGATTCCTACTAGACAGTCCTCCTAAATAAATATCAGAACTACAGATTATAACACCTACAAGCTTAGAATTCACAAAGGAGCGCCCTTCGCTGCTATGCATGATCTAAAATTATCAAGCACACAAACCAAGCACCATTATAAGATACAGAGGGCTCCTATTAGCACCCTCCCCATAAATTCAGGGAGAATAGAATATAAAACAACAAACCTTAGAATTCCCTCAGGAGTGCCCCTCACTGCTATAAATCCCGAATTCAGAGGTTGCTCTTTGTTGTTACGGAATGTTAGAGCCACATGAAAATCAGGGTGATCATTAAATATCTGCCCCAAGTCATCAACCACTGCTATATCCGAGTCAGTAAAGATGTAATGATTCACTTGCCCCTTCCATTTTGAATGCTCTATAGCTCGTGTTTCTAGAAAGACCTGGATTGGGAAACTATAAGCAAAAAAGAATACCATGCATGATACAAAAGTCAAATCATCTAAAATTTCCTAAGGGAATTAGACTCGACAAATTGACAGAAATAGAGAAATGATAGTATATTTTGCAATACATTTACCAAGTAAGATAATATCTGGACATCAACATTTAAATACAAAAGATAATATTTTTAACTATGTTCATTTACTATATCTTTACATCCCATTGTCATAGGCAATCACTCAACACTTTCTGGAAACACTCAGACACTAAACTGTAGTGACCAATACTGGAAACAAACACAAAAAAATGTTATGGCATGACAAGAAAGCATCAAATTTACAATTCTGCATTAACTCTGCAATGAGAGCTCCACTAAAGAAACACAACAAAATATTCATGGATGATTCAACAGTACAAGGACATGATGATTTTCTCAGATAACAACAAATGTTCATGGATGATTCAACTGTACAAGGAAGAAAAGGCCTACGTGCATTGGAAAATGCAAATATACATGTTGCCAATTAGCTTATCTCAGTGTGGAAAGGTGATTTTCCCAAGTTACAAGAAATAACGCCTAGCATGCTGAAAAAATAGTGGGAATTGGGGAAGTTATGAAGCCAAAATCAACATAAAAAGAAAAATACCCTTCATAATAATGAACTGTGCTCTTACAATGTAAGACCTGATTCTTTGTAGCATCAACATTTCTCGTGAATAATCACCTTGAATGGGTAGAATGGTCAGTCTATCTCTCTCCACTGGAAGTTTAGATGATGGATTAGTAAGGATGACGATGTTGCTCCGAGGCATGGTCTCCTGCATGAATCAAATCCAAGTCAAATAAATTGCAACTGAAATCAACTTCTAGATAATACCTTTGGTAACAGTTTGTAAATTTTTGCTGGCAATGAGATTTTATCACAGGTACTCTAATTTAGGAGTATGACAGGCACTCCGGAAGTAAAACAAGAAAGTGAAATGGCAATATTTCCAGAAGGAATATCAAGCTTATCATGAGAAGATCAAAATATAAAATTAAAAAAAAAAAAAAAAAAAAAAGACAAAGCAAACTGTCACATATGTTTGTTTGCCTCTACCAAGTAAGTGATAAAAGCTCACTCCAATGAGTTTGAACTAAAGGCTATTGAAGAATGCAGTTCTAATAACTTTTCATGTTTCTTAACAACCTTCTCATGTCCCATTAGTGTTTTTTTAATGTTTTATCATGGATGTTTTTACCCTACACCTAGCCAAACATCACTAAGAAGGATGTAAGAGGCCTTACAAGTAACCTTTGCCATTATTCTTCCCGATTATTTCAAAGTGCGATCGGGAGAAAACAACAACCTTTTTTGTGGATAAAGTAGGAAGGAAACAATAATATTTCTAGGAGAAGTTTTCTAAAAATTATTTCTGCTGATTTTTTGTCCGATTATCCATTACATATCAGCAATGTGGAGCTTATGACATCAAAGTGTACTTGAGAATCTCAACAAGTACACATTATTGATCTATGTTGTCTTGCACATGGATTTACCTGAATGAAATTAATGAAGACATTCAAGATGGCGATCGACCTCTCCACCTTGTTGTAGGAAGCGTTCCCAAGTGTAACCAAATCTAGTGATTTACCACTAGCCTGCTGATCAACAGCAGTATTATACGTAGCAAAGACAGTGACAATGGAAATATTGCCTCCAGCCTTCAAATCTTTAGAAGATGCTCCAAAATGTGTCTTGCTGAGAGCTTTGTTGCCTATCATTTAGATTAATAAAGCTTATGCATGAATATACACATAAATTAGATGGTAGACAAACTAGCAAGAAGCTAGATTTTGTGCGCATTTATGCACCTAAAATCCAGAGATGCACTTCAAGAAAGCCAATAGAAAAACACTGCAATTTGAGGGAGGCTGTTGTGAGCTAGAAATGATTATAAAAAAAATATGCATGTATAGCAAATTAAACCACTAACTAGAGCTTCTTGCTAATTGTTTATTTTTTAATGACGGTTGTGTCTGGCTAGCTTATGTGCACCTCGACTATTCCACCAGGTACCTGCTACCTCCCACCAGCACAAGTATCTACCGAGTAACTCTGCCCACCAAAACTTAGGCAGATGGGAAGAAATTGCCTTAGTGTTTTTGCCTCTACTGTGATTTGAACCTGAAACATCATGGTTCTCCTCCCACTTCATTAACCACTAGCCTACACCCTCGAGTACACTTCTCCTAAATTATTTTAGCAACTTAACTGGCTCAACAGGAAACCAGAGGTGCACAAGCACAACGTTCTACGAAATATTAAATATCCTAGGAGCACGTGTGGATCTAGCTTGTAACCTATGGTTCATGTGAACCCAGTAGTTTTATTATTGTACAATAACTTGAGCCGTTATAGGAACCCATAAATTTCTAACTTCAATTCTGGATCCGCCTCTCCTAGGAGGAAACTACAAAGATAGTTAATTCGAATAACAAACATTAAAGCAAAAAAGATGTAAACCTTGGCATTGTAGTCGATCAGGCAACCCTTGGCCAGCAGCAGGTCCTAAAACCAGATGATCAGATTTCTTGTATTGTTTCCTTTGTGGAACTCCTGCAGCTGAGTGCTGCCGTAGTTCTAAAACTGGAAAGACAAAAAAAGACAATTTTACCATTCATTCTTTTTTTTAAAGAACTAGATTAAGAATATTGAAAAAGGGAATTAACTAACTCAATATTAACCTGAGAGCATGTGAGCTAAAACAAAAAACAACGGCAAACATAATAGGAACGGGCGCCACCCACTGCACACTCTCTTTCCTAGCATTTCGTGAGGAGTTCGCCGGAAAATGGATTACGGTGTAATTAGAAACTCGATTTCGCCGGAGCAAGAGAATAGTTATGTCTGATTTGAAATTGGGGAGTAATCAATCGGATCCGGGCTCCAAATTTGGAATCCGGTAGAACCGATTGAGCTTTGGCTAGATCTTTTAATCTAATAAATGTTTTTTAATTTTTTCTTTCTTATTTTGCCAAAAATATTTCAGTTTGTTTGGTTTATTTAATCTTAATTGTTTCTAATTATTTAGAACTTGATAATTAAATATTTTTATTAAAATAAGAAAATAGTAATTCTCTATAGATGTTCTTACATGACTCTCGAGGACGATAAAAACAAGAGAAATAGTTGGCATATATTGTTTGAAAACTAATCCAAAGTTGTAGTAGGAACTTAATTGTTTAGTATTTGATATTTGTTAGTTTATTTAATTCATGTCTAAATAAGATTTCTAGTTAGAATTATATAGGAATAGTTTTTCATGTTTTTAGCTGAAATAGGTTTCGTACTATCCATATATATTATATTAAAAGTACGAAAACTCTTAGCGAAATATCATTCACCTTTTATATCATTTAAAAATGGATTTCACATTAGACAAAATTATAATTTAAATTATTTTTCTAATATTTAGGACTTCAAAATTAATAAATTTTTATGTATTAAATTTTTTCTTATTTGAACTACGTTAGAAGTCCTAAAATCTAGGTTTTTAAAATAAAATAGGATGTTACCTCATATAAAATTTTCTTGTTTGTACTGTCCAGCATAATTGTAATTCATTCCATAATTGTTCGTTATTTGACCCTTTAATTATTATTTAAATATATCCGACCTATTCTTGAAGTTCCAAAACTATACAAATTCTAAATCAAAAGAAACATTGGACGTTCTTGCTTCTGTATAAAGGATTTCATTGGCCTATTCCCCGTCTCATCTTTTTTCTTCTTAAATTTTGACAAAACTTCCAAATACTTTTTGTATATCATTCTATTATAGATTTTTATTTTATTTGTGTAGATTTGTATTTGTAACTACCCGGCCGGTCATTTTGAGTATTATAACCTTGTTCTCCCATATACTGCTCAAGTTAAGCTTTACAGTTATTTTATGACGTACCTGGTTAGTTGGTTCGGGTCCGGAAAGATTTCGGAGTGAAATGAGACACGTAGTCTCTTAATTGAAAACTTAAGTTGGAAAAGTTGACCGGATATTGACTTATGTGTAAACGACCTCAGAATTAAATTATGATGATTCCAATAGCTCTGTATGGTGATTTTGGAATTTGGAGCGTGTCCTAAAAAATTATTTGGAGGTCCGTAGTGGAATTAGGCTTGAAATGACGAAAGTCAAATTTTTGGGAAGTTTGACCGGGGGGTTGACTTTTTGATATCGGAGTCGGAATCCAATTCTAAAAATTGAAATACCTCTATTATGTCAATAGTGACTTGTGTGCAAAATTTGAGGTCAATTGAACGTGATTTGATAGGTTTTGGCGTTGTTTGTAGAAATTTGAAATTTAAAAGTTTATTAGGCTTGAATTGGGGTATGATTCGTGATTTTAACGTTGTTTGAGGTGATTTGAGGGTTCGACTAAGTTCGTATGATGTTTTGGGACTTGATGGTATGTTTAGTTGAGGTCCCGGGAGGCTCGGGTGAGTTTCGGGATGGTTTCAGATCATTTTTCCTTGTTTTGCAACTGCTGGAGTTGGTGTCTGGTATTGTTCTTCGCAAATATGAAGGGTCTCACGCATTCGCGAAGAAGGATTTTGGGCTGCTGGGATTTACCCATCGCGAACGCGTGAAGGAGACGCGAACGCGAAGAAGAGACTGGGGAAGCCTACGCGAACGCGAGTGGGCGGACGCGAATGCGAAGAGGAAAGGGGGTTGGGGGCCTGCCTGGCGTTAAGCCTTCGCGAACGCGGCTCGTGCCTCGCGAACGCGAAGGGCAGAGGTAGGAAGGCATCGCGAACGCGATGAAGAGGTCGCGAACGCGAAGAAGGAACCTTGGCAGCACACTTTTTGTGCTTCGCGAACGCGAAGCTATGGTCGCGAAAGCGATGAAGGCATTTCTGGGCAGAATTAAAAGTTTCAAAACAGGGATTTTGAGTTCATAACACAAAATCAAATTGGGAGTTTGGTAGAAGGCGCTTTTTGGAGAGATTCTTGCGTGGGTATTTGGGGTAAGTGATTCTTATCTAGTTTTGATTAATTTCCATGATTATACCTTTGAATCCATCATTTAATGGGTGAATTAAGTTGAAAAACTTAGAAAACCCGCTTGGTTTAATTTGAAGATTTGAGGTCGAGTTGAGGTGTATTTTGGTAAAATTGGTATGGTTAGACTCGTGATTGAATGAGCTTTCGGATTTTATAACTTTTGTCGGGTTCCGAGATGTGGGCCCCACGGGCGATATTTGAGCTAAATTTCGGATTTTGTTAAAAAATTAGTATTTTCTTAAGAAATTAATTCTAATAAATTTAATTGACTGAATCGAATTATTTATGGCTAGATTCGAGGCGTTTGGAGGCCAATCTACGAGGCAAACATATTGTAAAATAAAGAATTACACGGCTTGAGATAAGTAACAGTTTTAAATTTGGTCCTGAGGGTATGAAACCCCGGATTATGTGTTATGTGATTGGTTTTGAGGTGACGCACATGTTAGGTGACGAGCGTGTGGGCGTGCACCGTAGGAATTGTGACTTGGTCAAATTCCATGGAACAGTATAGCTGAATTATCTGTTGATATTCGTACATTCTCTATGTGTTAGGAAAAATTGAGCTGAGACTCGCATTAAAAATCATGTTTAGACATATGTTGTTATTATTGGTACCCACTGGGGTCATTTCTGTGGCTGAATTATATGTTCAAATTATAATTTCACACTTAATCATGTTTATTCATTTTATATCATGTCTCAGTCTCTGTTGCTATTTATTAAAATATCATATTATCAATTTTGGGCTGATTATCATGATTTCTGAGAGCCCGAGAGACTGGAGAGGTTGATGACTGAGTGAGACCGAGTGCCTAATTGTGAGGATATTTATGGATCGGGCTGCACGCCGCAACATGTTTTATTGATTTATGCCATGATTGGCTTGATATAGCGCTTGGGATGAAGGAGCCCCTCCGGAGTCTGTACACACCCCCAGTGAGCGCAGGTACCTACTGAGTGCTGAGTGCGAGTGCCGAGTGCCGAGTTATGAGTGACTGTGAGGAATGAGCGATTGTGAGGAAAGAGTGACTGTGAGGTTGGAGTGAATGGGAGGACTGAGTGACTGTTACTCTGAGAGGATGCATTGTTTGCGTTATTTGATGCATTTCAGCTGTCATATATCGCTATTTTGAAAATTTCGGAAAAATATTATTTTCTGTGTCAGTCAAATTTGATATGAAATTTCTGTGAAATTTTAAATGTTGAACTTGAAAGCATGCCTACCCTTTTATATTGGAAAGTACTGTATTTGGACTTAGCTGAGAAGCTCGTCACTACTTTTAGTTCCTTATTTATTATTGTTACTTACTGAGTTGGTTGTACTCATACTACACCCTGCGCTTCGTGTGTAGATCCAGGTGATCCGGATACAGTGGGTGTTGATTCTTTCACACAGTTGATTTTTTTAGAGATTCAGAGGTAGCTGCTATGTTTCGTAGACCTTGTTTCTCCTTCCATATCCTTTTGTTTATTGTATTTGGTTTCGGATTATTATAGATCGGGTTTTCCAGACTTGTAATGTATAGATGCTCATCTACTCAGTGACACCGGGTTTTGGGAGAGCGTTTATTTCTAATGTTTGTGGGATTTACCCTTAAACTTAATTATTATGTTTTTAGTATTTAAAAGGAATTGTGGGTTATTGATGTTGTCGGCTTGCCTAGTACCGAGATAGGCATCATCACGATGGGTATGATTCTAGGTCATGATAAGTTGGTATCAGAGCCTAGGTTATATAGGTCTCACGAGTCATGAGTAGGTTTTAGTAGAGTCTTGCGGATCGGTACGAAGACGTCTGTACTTATCTTCAAGAGGCTGCCAAACCCTTAGGAAAAATTTAATTTCTTGTACTCTGTCGTGCGAATTTGTTGATTCCGGAAACTAAATTTTTGTTATTCTATTCTCTCACAGATAGTGAGAACACATACTACCGGATCAGATGGTCAGCCACCAGTGCCACCAGTTAGGGCCGTGAGAGGCCGAGGCCGTGGTAGAGGTCGAGGTGTCGCTCGCACAACAGTTGGAGCAGCACCTGTAGCACCACCAGTTGCTCCAACTCAGGAGCAGATTCCAGATATAGCTCAGCCGACTGGACCAGCTCAGGCACCAGCTGTGCCCATTGAGATTCGAGGCCTTCAGGAGACTTTGGCCCAAATATTGACAGTTTGCACTGGCCTTGCTCAGGTGGTTTCGGCTCAGGCCGCACCTGCCACTTCTCAAGCCGGGGGAGGTACTCATACCCCTGTTGCCCGTACTCCAGATCAAATAGTGCAGGGACTTAAGATACCGGGGGCAATACCAGCCCAGTCAGTTGCAGTTGCTCAAGCCCCGGTAGTCCTCGTTATGGCAGATGATGAGTAGAGGAGACTTGAGAGATTTGGGAGGCTTCGACCTCCATCATTTAGCGGTGCTGAGTCAGAGGATACTCAGGGATTTCTGGATAAGTGCAAGCGGATGATGAGGACAACTGGTATTTTGGAGACCAGTGGGGTCTCGTTCACTACATTTTAGTTTTCTAGGGCTACCTTCAGATGGTGGGAGGCTTATGATAGGCGCAGGCCGATTGGTGCAGTACCACTTACATGGCTGGAGTTCTCTGTTATTTTTGGAGAAGTTCGTGTCGCAGTCTTGCAGAGAGGAGCTGCGCAGACAGTTTGAGCAGTTACGTCAGGATGGCATGTTTGTGACGCAGTACGATATGAGATTTTCTGAGTTGGCTCATCATGTAGTTTGGTTGTTTCCTACTAATAGGGATAGGATTAGGAGGTTCATTGATGGCCTCACATATCAGCTACGGTTACTTATGACTCGGGAGAGAGTATCTGGCGCTACTTTTGATAAGGTAGTTAGCATTGCTCGGCAGATAGAGATGGTCCGTAGTCAGGAACGTAGAGAGAGGGAGGCCAAGAGGCCTCGTGGTCCAGGTGATTTTAGCGGTGTTCCTTCAGGGGGTCAGTTTTACCGCGGTAGGGGTCGTTCTTACAGACACGCTCAGACGGGTCGTCTAGTTCACCGTGGTGTATCATCCAGCCATGGTTCATATAGTTCTCATCAGGGTCAGTCATCTCTCAGTTCCTTTCTAGCCCAGAGTTTGTCCCGTGCTTCTTCAGTTCAGGGTTCATTTGCACCGGGTGCTTCTAGTTGTTATTTTGGTTCTCGGGGCCCGATTCAGTAAGCACCACCACCAGTATCAGGGAGCTGCTTTGAGTGCAGGGAATTTGGGCATATGTAGAGACAGTGTCCTCGTCGCCCGGGAGGTCCAGTGCAACAGAGGAGTCAGACTACGACTTCGGCACCAGTTACTTCACCACCCGCCCAGCTAGCACGGGGTGGGGGTCAACCATCTAGGGGTTTCCCAAGAGGGGGAGGCCGATCAAGTGGCGGTCATGCCCGATTCTATGCTTTTCCTGCCAGGCCAGATGCCGTTACCTCTTATGTAATGATCACAGGTATTGTCCTAGTGTGCCACAGGGAAGCTTCTATATTATTTGACCTTGGTTCTACATATTCGTATGTATTGTCATACTTTACTCATTATCTGGATATGTCCCGTGAGTCCTTAGTTTCACCTGCTCGTGTATCTATGGCGGTGGGTGATCCTATTACTATAGACCGTGTGTATCGGTCATGTATGGTAACTATTGGGGACTGAAGACTAGAGTTGATCTCTTATTGCTTAGTATAGTTGATTTCGATGTAATCCTGGGTATGGATTGGTTGTCCCCATGTCATACTATTCTAGACTGTCATGCAAAAACCATGACGTTGGCAATGCCGTGGTTGCCAAAGGTCGAATGGAGAGGTTCTCTAGATTATGTTCCCAGCAAGGTAATTTCTTATTTGAAGGTCCAACGTATGGTGGGGAAGGGGTGTTTATCATATTTGGCCTTTGTGAGAAATGTTGATGCAGATACCCCTAATATTGATTCAGTACTGGCAGTGCGAGACTTTCCGTATGTATTTCCTGTAGACCTGCCGGGTATGCCACCCGACAGGGATATTTATTTCGGTATTGACTTGGTGTCGGGCACACAATCCATTTCTATTCCTCCGTATCGTATGACACCAGCTGAATTGAAAGAATTGAAAGAGCAACTTAAGGAACTCCTTGATAAGGGGTTTATTAGGCCTAGTGTGTCACCTTGGAGTGCACCGGTTCTATTTGTGAAAAAGAAAGATGGTACTATACGGATGTGCATCGATTAGAAGCAGTTGAACAAAGTTACAATTGAGAATAAATATCTATTACCACGTATTGATGACTTATTTGACCAGCTTCAGGGAGCGAGTGTGTTCTCCAAAATTGATTTGAGATCGAGGTATCACCAGTTAAAAATTCAGGATTCGGATATTCTAAAGACGACATTCAGGACTCGTTATGGTCATTATGAATTTCTTGTGATGTCATTTGGGCTAACCAATGCCCCAGCAACATTTATGCACTTGATGAATAGCGTATTCCAGCCATATCTTGACTCATTTGTCATGGTATTTATTGATGATATCCTGGTGTACTCCCGTAGCCATGAGGAGCATGCACAACACTTGGGTATTGTATTGCAGAGACTGAGATCGGAGAAACTATATGCCAAATTCTCTAAGTGTGAGTTCTGGCTTAGTTCGGTGGCATTCTTGGGACGTATAGTGTCCAGTGAAGGGATTAAGGTGGATCCGAAGAAAATAGAGGCAACTCAGAGTTGGCCCAGGCCATCTTCAGTTACTGAGATTCGGAGTTTTCTCGGCTTGGATGGTTATTATCATCGCTTTGTGGAGGATTTCTCATCTATTGCATCTCCTGTGACTAAATTGACCAAGAAAGGTGCCCCGTTCAGGCGGTCGGATGAATGTGAAGAGAGCTTTCAGAAGCTCAAGACAGCTTTGACTACAGCTCGAGTATTGGTGTTGCCTATAGGTTCAGGATCTTATACTGTGTATTGTGACGTGTCGCATATTGGTCTCGGCGCAATACTTATTACTTAAGGATTATGATATCACCATTCTTTTTCATCTCGGAAAGGCCAATGTGGTGGCCGATGCCTTGAGTCCTAAGGCGGAGAGTTTGGGCAGCTTAGCATACTTATCGGCAACAGAGAAGCCTTTAGCCTTGTATGTTCAGGCCTTGGCCAACCAGTTTGTTAGATTGGATGTTTTCGAGCCAAATCGAGTTTTGGCTTGTGTGATTTCTCGATCTTCTTTATATGATCGCATCAGAGAGCGCCAATATGATGATCCCTATCTGCTTGCCCTTAAGGACACGGTTCAACATGGTGATGCTAAGGAAGTCACTATTGGAGATGACAGTGTATTACGGATGCAGTGTAGGCTATGTGTGCCTAATGTAGATGGTTTGCGCAAGTTGATTCTCCAGGAAGCTCACAATTCGCGGTACTCTATTCATCCAGGTGCCGCGAAGATGTATCAAGATCTGATGCAGCACTATTGGTGAAGGCGAATGAAGAAAGATATAGTTGGGTTTGTAGCTTGGTGTTTAAATTGTCAATAGGTGAAGTATGAACATCAGAGACTTGAAATTCCGGAGTGGAAATGGGAGCGTATTACAATGGACTTCGTAGTTGGGCTCCCACGTACTTTGAGGAAGTTTGATGCTGTTTGGGTGATTATGGATCAGTTGACCAAATCTGCACATTTTATTCCAGTTGGTACCAATTATTCTTCGGAGCGGTTGGCTGAGATTTATATCCGCGAGATTGTTCGCCTACATGGTGTGCCAGTGTTCATCATTTCAGATCGGGGCACACAGTTTACATCACAGTTTTGGAGAGCAGTGCAGCGAGAATTGGGCACACAGGTTCAGTTGAGTACAACATTTTACCCTCAGATAGACGGACAGGCCGAGCGCACTATTCAGATATTAGAGGATATGTTACGCGCTTGTGTCATTGATTTTGGGGGTTCTTGGGATCAGTTTCTGCCACTCGCGGAGTTTGCTTACAATAACAACTACCAATCGAGCATTCAGATGGCTCCGTATGAGGCTTTATATGGGATACAGTGTCGGTCTCCGATGGGTTGGTTTGAGCCAGGTGAGACTAGACTATTGGGTACTGATTTGGTTCAGGATGCTTTGGAGAAGGTTAAATTGATTTAGGAGCGGCTTCGCACGACGCACTCTAGAAGAAGAGTTATGCCGACCGAAAGGTCTGTGATGTTGCTTACATGGTTGGGGAGAAGGTTCTGCTCAAGATTTCTCCCATGAAAAGTGTGTTGAGGTTCGGGAAGAAGGACAAGTTGAGCCCTCGGTATATTGGGCCTTTTGAAATACTTAAGAAGATTGAAGATGTGGCTTATGAACTTGCATTGCCGCCTAGTCTATCAGGTGTTCATCCAGTATTCCATGTATCCATGCTCCGAAAGTAAGTCGGGGATCCGTCTCATATTTTGGATTTCTGTACAGTGCAGCTGGACGGTAAATTGACTTATGATGTGGAGTCGGTGGCTATTTTAGATCGGCAGGTTCGAAAGCTGAGGTCAAAGAACATAGCATCAGTGAAGGTACAGTGGAGAGACCAGCCAGTCGGAGAAGCTACTTGGGAGATTGAGCAGGAGATGCAGAGAAAATATCCACACCTATTTGAGACTCCAAGTATGATTCTAAACTCGTTCGAGGACGAACGTTTGTTTAAGAGGGGGAGAATGTAACGACCCGACCTGTCGTTTTGAGTATTATAACCTTGTTCCCCCATTTACTACTCAAGTTAATCTTTACAGTTATTTTATGACTTACCGGGTTAGTTAGTTCGGGTCTGAAAGGAATTCGAAGTGAAATGAGACGCTTAGTCTCTTAATTAAAAACTTAAGTTGGAAAAGTTGACTGAATATTGACTTATGTGTAAACGACCTCGGAATTGAATTATGATCATTCCAATAGCTCTGTATGGTGATTTTAGAATTAGGACCGTGTACAAAACATTATTTGGAGGTCCGTAGTGGAATTAGGCTTGAAATGTGTGAAAGTCGAATTTTTGGGAAGTTTGACCGCGGGTTAACTTTTTGATATTTGGGTCGAAATCCAATTCGGAAAATTGGAATACCTCTATTATGTCATTTATGACTTGTGTGCAAAATTTGTGGTCAATCAGACGTGATTTGATAGGTTTTGGCGTTATTTGTAGAAATTTGAAATTTCATTGTTTATTAGGCTTGAATTTGGATATGGTTCGTGGTTTTAGCGTTGTTTGAGGTGATGTGAAGGTTCGACTAAGTTCGTATGATGTTTTGGGACTTGATGGTATGTTTGGTTGAGGTCCCGGGGGGCTCGGGTGAGTTCTGGGATGGTTTCAGATCATTTTCCTTGTTTTGCAACTGCCGGAACTGGTATCTAGTATTGTTCTTCGCGAATATGAAGGGTCTCACGCATTCACGAAGAAGGATTTAGGGCTGATGGGATTTACCCATCGCGAACACATGAAGGAGACGCGAACGCGAAGAAAAGACTGGGGAAGCCTACGCGAACAGGAACGCGAATAGGAAAGGGGGTTGGGGGCCTGCCTGGCATTAAGCCTTCACGAACGCGGGCCTCGCGAACGCGAAGGGCAGAGGTAGGAAGTCATCGCGAACGCGATGAAGAGGTCACGAACGCGAAGAAGGAACCTTGGCAGCACATTGTTTGTGCTTCGCGAACGCGATGAAGGCATTTCTGGGCAGAATTAAAAGTTCCAAAACGGGGGTTTTGAGTTCATAACACAAAATCAAATTGGGAGCTCGGTAGAAGGCGATTTTTGGAGATATTCTTGCGTGGGTATTTGGGATAAGTGATTCTTATCCAATTTTGATTAATTTCCATGATTATACTTTTGAATCCATCATTTAATGGGTGAATTAAGTTGAAAAACTTAGAAAACCCTTTTGGTTTAATTTGAAGATTTGAGGGTCGAGTTGAGGCTGGATTTTGGTAAAATTGATATGGTTAGACTCGTGGTTGAATGAGAGTTTGGATTTTATAACTTTTGTTGGGTTCCGAGGTGTGGGCCCCACATGTAATTTTTGAACTAAATTTCAGATGTTGTTGGAAAATTAGTATTTTCTTATGGAATTAATTCCAATAAATTTTATTGACTGAATCGAATTATTTGTGGCTAGATTCGAGGCGTTTGGAGGCCAATCCATGAGGCAAAGACATTGTAGAATAAAGAATTACACGGCTTGAGGTAAGTAACAGTTTTAAATTTGGTCTTGAGGGTATGAAACCCCGAATTATGTGTTATATGATTGGTTTGAGGTGATGCACATGCTAGGTGACGGGCGTGTGGGCATGCACCGTAGGAATTGTGACTTGGTAAAATTTCATGGAACGGTATAGCTGAATTATCCGTTGATATCCGTACATTCTTTACGTGTTAGGAAAAATTTAGCTGAGACTCGAATTAAAAATCATGCTTAGACATATGTTGTTATTATTGGTACCCACTGGGTCATTTCTGTGGTTGAATTATATGTTCAAATTGTAATTTCACACTCAATCATGTTTATTCATTTCATATCATATATGAGTCTTTGTTGCTATTTATTAAAACATCATATTATCAATTTTGGGCTGATTATCATGATTTCTGAGAGCCCGAGAGACTAGAGAGGTTGATGACTGAGTGAGGCCGAGGGCCTAATTGTGAGAATATTTACGGGCTGCACGCCGTAACATATTTTATTGATTTATGCCATGATTAGCTTGATATAGCGCTTGGGATGAAGGAGCCCATCCGGAGTTTGTACACACCCTCAGTGAGCGCAGGTACCTATTGAGTGCTAAGTGCGAGTGCCGAGTTATGAGTGATTGTGAGGAATGAGCAACTGTGAGGAAAGAGTGACTGTGAGGTTGGAGTGAATGGGAGGACTGAGTGATTATTACTCTGAGAGGACCTTGTTTCTCCTCCCATATCCTTTTGTTTATTGTATTTTGTATCAGATTATTATAGACCGGGTTTCCCAGACTTGTAATGTATAGATGCTCATGTACTTAATGACACCGGGTTTTGGGAGTATGTTTATTTCTAATGTGTCAAGACCCAAAATTACACCACAGGCGTCATGATGACCTTAGTCTCTAAGACTAAGTAAGCCGATTATAATTACAATTCAAGCCAATTTTTTTTTAATTCAATACAGGTGCCAAAACCAACAACGAAAATAATTACAAATAACCTCCCAAGACTGGTAATACTGAGTCACGAACTCTAACTGAATACATGAAGTGATATCAAGGATCAAATACTCAATAATGTTTGATTAATAATTAACAGTACAACAAAATGGAAAGACTCCAAGGGACTGCGACGACCAAGCAGCTCTACCTTGAATCCTTGCGATCACACTCTAACTCTGTCTGAGTCTGATATCTCCAATACCTGGCTATGCACAAAAATATGCAGAAGTATAGTATGAGTACACCACAGTCGGTACCCAGTATGTATCAAGACTAACCTCAGTGGAGTAGTGACGAGATACAGTCAAGACACTCACTAGTTGAATAACCTGTGTAATATAGTATACAAGAATAATAGGAAATAAATAACAATAATGGAAACACTAATCAACCAGTGATATACATAGCAGGACAACATGAACACCATTAATATTGCTCAATAATTAATAAATATAAGTACAACCAATTAATCGAATCCTTCAAATATAAATCTTTCGCCTATATTCTTCTCAGATAATAATCTTCAGGATATAATACTTTTCAATAAATATATTTCGAATATACTCCCTTCAAATAAATATCTTTCAAATATAATTCTTTCTAATAAATCTCTTTCAAATATAATTTCTTCAAATAAATATCTTTCAAATATAATTCTTTCAAATAAATCTCTCTCAAATATAATTCCCTCAAATAAATATCTTTTAAATATAGTTCTTCAAATAAATATCTTTCGAATAAAAGTCACCCTGTGACACCTCATTTCAAAATCATAAAATACGGGTCTCAGCCCAGTTTCATATTTCCACGGCACCTTTTGCCAATTTCTCTATCACAACCGCACGGACAACTCACGTGCCAATATCATCATCATTTAACCACGACACCTTGTGGCCACATTTCATATCACAATTGTACGGACAACTCACGTGCCAATATCATCATCATTTAACCACGACACCTTGTGGCCACATTTCATATCACAATTGTACGGACAACTCACGTGCCAATATCATCATCATTTAACCACGACACCTCGTGCCCACATTTCATATCACAATTGCACGGACAATTCACGTGCCAATATCATCGTTATTTACTCGCGGCACCTCGAGCCCACATTTTATTTCATAATCCGCCTGGCAATAGCCACATGCTCCCATTTTCAACATAGATCAGACTATTATCAAGTTTACGAAACAACAAGACAAATTGCACAAGATATAGAAATAAACACAAGGAAAATCACTACATCACATAAAAATTACCAACGCAATAACTCCATATCATCACATATCATCCCTGACAATAGCCACCTTTATCTCTCTTACAGCCACCCTTATCACTCCTATAATCGCCTCCCTTATCCCTCCGCCCTGACAATATCAATAACTACCCCTTATCGCTCCGTATAATAGCCACCCTTATCACTCCGCTCAGACAATATCCCAACACACATAACCACAATGAAATGCCACCCTTATACCCGCATAATATCAATAGTGAAATGCCACCCTTATATTCTCATAATAATAACTCAAATCACACAATAATTTACACGGAACATTATCACGACAACACAACACAATCAATTCATATCACAATTTGCCCAATAACTACAACCAATTCAAATGATATAGTAAAATCAATAAAGTTCTCAAAAATAGCCCAAGGCTCCACACAACATATATAAAATCTCCAAACAACAACAGAGATGGAAAAGTAACTCAGCATAGGACAACGACTTCTTTAATCCAGATTTTAATAAATATAAATTAATGCCTCATTTTAAACTTATTTAATAATTGTTTTTGCAGATAAGGATTCAATAATGAATTTAATTCCACGAAAATATCAAATCAACAAGCACACAGAATTCACATAAAAATCCAAGTGACAATAACACCAAAATATCATATAAAATACAATTTCGACAAACAAGGAACGAGGCATGACAATTCAAGGATTGACTAAGTTCCAACATTTTTTCAAATTAATACATAAGGGTATCTACGAATTTTAACCGATATAATTTGTACATATAAACCAAGTACGTACTCATCACCTTGCGTACACGTCTTTCAATCACACAATTTTCACATAAGACTCAATGCCTAAGAGGTAATTCGCCCACTCAAGGTTAGGCAAGATACTTACCTTTTTGAAGTTAGGCCGATATTCTAAAATTGTCTTCTTGCTTGAATTGACCTCCAGACAGCTCAAATCTATCCAAATTAATTCAATTCAGTTAATACTAATTATAGAAATTAATTCCATATGAAAATAATAATTTTCCAACAAAATCCAAAATTTAACTCAAAAATCGCTCGTGGGACCCACGTCTCGGAATTCGATGAAACTCACAAAATTCGACAACACATTCAATTACGAGTTCACCCATACCAATTTTATCAAATTTCGATAACAACTCGACCTCCAAATCTAAACTTTTCGTTCTTGAAAAGTTTTGCAAAAATCTCGATTTCTTCCATTTAAATCTGATAAATGATGAATATAACCATGGATTTATGAAATATAATCACTTTTGGATATTTGATACTTACCCAAGTCAAAGTCGTGAAGAACTCCTCAAAATCGCCCAAGAACCGTGCTCCAAAAATCCAAAAACGAAATGAAGGAAATGATCATTTTTGGTCCTTAAGTTTCTGCCCATCTGTCATTAAAAGTCCATTTTTCGTCACTAAAAGTCCACACCAGAACTTGCTTACATCCTCAATTATTTTTTCACTAAAAAGGCTCTAACTCCATCATACGAACTCGGAATTTGGCAATTCTTGTTCTTATGAGTCACAAATAATAATACAAACCTAGTCGTTCAATCGAAACTCAATTCAGAGCTCATTTGCTCAATGCGATACCAATTTCGCTCGTTAAACAATTAACTCATGTTTTGCGCTAAAAACCCAATCGCGACTTGATGAAATTCGATCAAACTTTCCAAATTACTCCTATAATTCATTATCAAAATTTTGGAAGTCTCAAAATCGAACTTCGATCTCTAGAACTAAAAATGGACATTTGGATGATTGCATGCTTATGTTGAAAATATCAAACTCTTCCAAAACTCTTCCCCGATAACCTGTAGTGTATCAACCATAACTTCTTGTACTCGACTCCAATTGCTAAACGATTTAAATTTATGCAAACTAGATACAAAGGACTACAACTTTCATGTTTTGCTCATCGCCCAACTCCTTATAGATTGCGAGATATAAGCTCCCAAAATCAGCCCTGTGCAGCAGAAATTTCTGGCGATGCACACTGCTGTAGCCAAAATCTGCAGTACCAGCTCCAGTCAATTGATAATAACCTTTTGTACAAATATTTGCATTGTGAATAGTTTATCATTCTGGAAACTATAATCAAAGGGCTACAACTTTCATGTTTTGCTCATCGCCCAACTCCTTATAGATTGCGAGATATAAGCTCCCAAAATCAGCCCTGTGCAGCAGAAATTTCTGGCGATGCACACTGCTGTAGCCAAAATCTGCAGTACCAGCTCCAGTCAATTGATAATAACCTTTTGTACAAATATTTGCATTGTGAATAGTTTATCATTCTGGAAACTATAATCAAAGGGCTACAACTTTCATGTTTTGCAAATTTCCAGATTCCTTATAGATTTCAAGATATAAACTTCCAAAACCAGCTCTGCACATCAGACATTTCGCACATTGCTGTCAAAAAAAAACCAGTAGTTAGAAAACGATCCGAAACCACTCCGAAACTCACCCGAGACCCTCGGGACATCCACTCAATACACCAACAAGTCCTAAGATATCATACAAACTTAGTTGAAACCTCAAATCACATAAAACAATGCTAAAACCACGAATCATACCCCAATTCAAGCTTACAGAAATTAAAAATTTCCAACTTCTACATTCGATGCCGAAACCTATCATATCAATTCTGATTGACTTCAAATTTTGTACACAAGTTATAAATGACATAACGGATGTATGAAAATTTTCAGAACTGGATTCCGACTTTGATATCAAAAAGTCAACTCCACGGTCAAACTTCCCAAAAATTCAACTTTCGCCATTTCAAGCAAAAGTTCACTACGGCCTTCCAAAAACATTTTCGGACACTCTCCTAAGTCCAAAATTACCATACGGAGCTATTGGAATCATAAAACTTCATTTCGGGGTCGTTTACTCACAATTCACTATCCGGTCAATTTATTCAACTTAAGCTTCCAAAACAAGAATTATTCTGTCAATTAAATCCTGAATCATCCGAAAACAAAACTTGACCACCATCGCAAGTCATAATACGCATTTCAAAGTTGCTCGAGACCTTAGTCCACCGAACAGAACATAAATTCTTAAAATGACAAGTCGGGTCATTACATAATATTTGTGGGATTTACCCTTAAACTTAATTATTATTTTTTCAGTATTTAAAAGAAATTGTGGGTTATTGATGTTGTGGGCTTGCCTAGTATCGAGATATGCGCCATCACGACGGGTGAGATTCTGGGTCATGATAGTATTATAATTGTATGTGTCACGACCCAAAATCGGACCTGTCGTGATGACGCCTATCTCAATACTAGGCAAGCCGACAACCTCAATAAACGGCAATTTCCATTATGTTTGAAAACATAACATTGAATTTCATAGAAAATCTCACAATTTCTGACATAAAAATACATTGCCAAAACCCGGTGTCACTGAGTACATGAGCATCTAAATGATAATAAAGTCTGACTGCTAAAAACACTGTCTGAAAATATAGAATAGTACAAAAACTGAAAGGAAAGAAAGTCAACGTCTGCGGACGCCAAACAGCTACCTCGATAATTTCCAACAGATAAAACTCCTAAAAACTAGCAGCTGCCGTATCCGGTGGTACCTGAATCTGCACACGAGGTGCAGGGTGTAGTATGAGTACAACCAACTCAGCAAGTAACAATACTAAATAAAGAGCTGAAGATAGTGAAAAGCTTCACAACTGAGTCCAATTATAGTAATTTCCAACATAAGATTTAGGGCATGCTTTCATGTTCAACATTTAACACTCAACAATAATTTCATATCAAGTTTGACTGAAAAAGAAGATAATATCTTTCAGAAATTTCCAACACAGTAATATATGACAATTGTAGTGCAATAAGAATGAAATCATATGCATCCTCTTAGGACCACAATCATTCAGCCATTTCATTCACTCAGCACTCATCACTCGCACTCAGTAGGTACCTACGCTCACTGGGGGTGTGTACAGACTCCGGAGGGGCTCCTACAGCCCAAGCGCTATAATTTGCACGGACAGCTCACGTGATGCACTGACAACTCACGTGCTATAGTATCAATATCTGGATCCGCACAGATAACTCACGTGTTATACGGACAACTCACTTGCTATAGTATAATATCCGGATCCGTACGGACAACTCACGTGCTGCACGGAAAACTCACGTGCTATAGTACAATATCAGGATCCGCACGAATAACTCACGTGCTATAATATAATATCTCACAATCAAGCCCTCGGCCTCACTCAGTCATAAATCTCTCCAGTCTTTCGGGCTCTCAAAAATCATGAAATTAGCCCAAACAACAATGATATGATACATCAATAATGAACAGTAGAAACTGAGATAAAATAAACAAGTAAACTGTGATTGAGTACAAAACAACAATTAAGCAGATAGTTCAACAGGTACACGACCTTTGTGGGTCCCTACAGTGCCAACACATAATCTAAACATGATTTGTGGTTCAATGTATCTACTACATGGAGAATATACAGATAACAACAGATTATTCAACTACACAGTTCCATGGAATTTGACCAAGTCACAATTCCTATGGTGCACGCCCACACGCCCGTCACCTAGCATGTGCGTCACCTTGAAACCAATCATATAACACATAATTCGGGGTTTCATACCCTCAAGACCAAATTTAGAACTATTACTTACCTCAAACCGTGTAATTCTTTATTCCGTTATGCCCTTGCCACGAGAATTGGTCTCCGAAAGCCTCGTATCTAGCCACAATTAATTCGATTCAGTCAACACAAATTATTGTAATTAATTCATAAGAAAATACTAATTTTTCATTAAAATACGAAATTAACTCAAAATCGTCCGTAGGGCCCACGTCTTGGAACCCGACAAAAGTTACAAAATATGAACGCCCATCCAACCACGAGTCCAACCATACAACTTTCACCAAATTCCGACATCAACTCGACCCTCAAATCTTCAATTAAAGTCTACAAAGTCTTGTACAAAGAGCCAAAGCCAACACAATACAACAAGGAATACCAAAAATACATAATAAAATCAAATAATACATCACGGAAGAACACAAGAATTTACATATCACGAAAAAACAAAATAACCAAAGGCAAGTGCATCCATAGAAAAATATCAACAAAAGGGCACTCCCGAGGTACCGCCTCGTAGTCCCAAAAGTAAATATGCAAGACAGGGGGATCTCCCGGAATACCGTTTCGTAGTCCCAAAGTAATATGCAGGGCAGGGGGATCTCCCAGAATACCGTTCCGTAGTCCCAAAGTAAATATGCAGGGCAGGGGGATCTCCTGGAATACCGTTCCGTAGTCCCAAAATAAATATGAAGGGCAGGGGGATCTCCTGGAATACTGTTCCGTACTCCCAAAGTAAATATGCAGGGTAGGAGGATCTCCCAGAATACCTTTCCGTAGTCCCAAAGTAAATATGATTTCAACAGCTGTACATCAAGTGCTCACATATCACAAATGGCTCATCAAGTGTTCAAATATTATAATATATCACAAATTGCACATCGAATGCTCAAATATTTCAACTTGCCATAAAAATCAACAATACATCATTTTCCACAATAAGGGGTCCATGGCTCGACCTTAATATGTACAAAATCTTAACAAAAATATCAGGGAGTGAACAACTCAACAAAATAATATTTCACATAAATTCAAGGTGGCAATCACACCAAATCATCATATAAAAATAATTTCAACAAACAAGGGCCTAGGCATGACAAATAGAGGATTTAATAAATGTCAATAATTTCCAATTTAATTCCTAAGGGCGTCTAAGGATTTTAATCAACGAAATTTGTACATATAAACCAGGTACGTACTCGTCACCTCGCGTACATGGTTTTCAATTACACAGTTAGCACATAATACTCAATTCCTATGGGGTATTTCCCCCACTTGAGGTTAATCAAGACACTTACCTTTTTGAAGTTATGCCGATATTTCAAAATCGCCTTCTTGCTTGAATTGACCTCCGGACCACTCAAATCTATCCAAATTAATTGTATAACTTCACTAAAATTCATCGAAAACAATTCCGGATAATAATAATACGTCGACTTCAAAATTTATTACAAAAAGTCAACAAAAGTCAAAGGGGGACCCGCCCCTCGGAACCCGACATAATTTTCATGAAATGAAAACACCCATTCCGATACGAGTTCAACCATACCAATTTTATCAAATTCCAATAACAAATCGACCTCCAAATCTTAAATTTGTGGTTTATGAAGTTTCTACAATTTTTTCCAAATTTCCATATCAAAGTACTAATTAAATGATGAAATTAGTGATATATGCATGTATAATAACCAAATTCGAGTTAGAATAACTTACCCCGATGAATTTCTTGAAAAACCCACGAACAATCGCCACAAACCGAGCTCCCTAGGTCCAAAATGTGAAATAATACCCTAAACCTCGGATATATAGTACATTCTCTGAACTCCAATTTCGCAGTCAGCGAAATTCCAAGCGCGGTCGCGAAATTCTTGGGGCTGCACTGCCAAGCTTTAATATTTTGGTCATAACTTTCTCTATTGATGTCCAAATTATGACGTCTCTACCTTTCTGGAAACTAGACACAAAGTGCTACAATTTCTATTATTGAATCATATCAAAATTCTATGTAGATCAAACGATATAGGCTTCTGAAGTCGAACCAGCAGATCTGCAGAACTTCCTGGAGCGCGGCCGCGGACAGAATTGCGCGGTCCGCGAAATGTTGAGCGCGGCGAAATTCTGCTGCTGTCCGCGCCCCTCCTTCGCCTCAGCTCCCCAAAATGCACGGTTCGCGTCCCTCCTTCGCCTCAGTGCCCAAAAATGCGCGGTCTGCGCCCCCGAAAGTGCCAGAACAATATTAGAGTGCCGAAATGCCCGGACTCGCTCAAAACTTACCCCGAAACCATATACGAATTTCAATCATAAAATACGCCACGGACCTGCTCATGCACTCAAAACACTAAAAAGAGGTCATCTTGACCCAATATTGACCATGGCCAAACTCTCAAATTTCTTAACTTTACAAATATCTCAACTTCTATGTTTTTGCGCCGAAACGTATCAAATATGTCACGACCCAAAATCTAACCATGGTCGTGATGGCGCCTATCGTGTTATAAGGCAAGCCTACTTCCCAAAATATTACTACTAAATCGATTATAAGAATTTAATAAAATATTTCAACATTAAAATTTTTCATAAACTAAATCAACTCTAAATATAATATAGAAAAATACGGAAACGAGCCCCAAACATCGGGGTGTCACTAAGTCATGAGCGTCTAAAACTATAAACTAAGATATATAAACTGTCTAACTGTCGAAAAGAAGAAATGACAAAATGAGTAACAAGGTCATGCGGACGCTAGCAGCTACCTTGCAATCTCCACAGATAGCCGGCCTGAACTTAACGATCGTCGCGCTCTAACTCACTGGATCTGCACATAAAGTGTAGGGTGTAGTATGAGTACAACCGACGCAGTAGTAACAGAAATAACTAAGGAATTGAGCAGTAGTGACGAGCTAAGTAAAATAGTCGAATTATTCATTTTCACAATTTAAAAATAAACAGAAATAAACAGAAATAAACAGGTAAATTCCATAACTTAGTAAATGCCACCAGGAAGTTTAACAGATAAATGCAGCAACAACACAAATAAATACAACCTCACAGCAGTGTCACTCCATCACTCATCACCCGCACTCAACACTCAACACTCAAAATACTCAACACTCTGCGCTCAGACTCCGGAGGGGCTCCCAAAGCCCAAGCGCTAAGCACGGACAGCTCGCGTGCCATAATATCAATATCTAGATCCGCACGGTCAGCTCATGTGCTACGCGGACAACTCATGCGTTATGGTATCAATACCTGGACCCGCACGGTCAGCTCACATGCTACGCAGATAGCTCACGCGCTATGGTATTAATATCCTCACAACAAGGCCCTCGGCCTCACTCAGTCATGTACCTCTCCGGCCTCACAATGCACCACAAATAAGGGGACACAACCCACATCAAGTATCATAACATATTAGCAAAATAATAGAGACTGAGGTAAACATGTACAATAATTTCTATGACTGAGTACAAATAACGTGAGCATGAATGAAGCTTAAACATGATCTCTAACGTGAAGGCAGACAAGTTCACCACCACCACCACCACCAACAACAACAACAACCCAGTATAATCCCACTAGTGGGGTCTGGGGAGGGTAGTGTGTACGCAGGCCTTACCCCTACACTGGGGTAGAGAGGCTGTTTCCGATAGACCCTCGGCTCCCTCCTTCTAAGAACTCCCCACCTTGCTCTTGGGGTGATTCGAACTCACAACCTCTTGGTTAGAAGTGGAGGGTGTTCACCACTAGAGCAACCCACACTTGTCCACCAACAAGTAAATGCATAAACACAGATAGTGGTTATTAGGCCTCACAGCCTTACGGGACGGACCAAGTCTCAATCCCTCGAGGTATACACCTACACGCCCGTCACCTAGCGTGGGTATCACCTCCAAACAATCACGTGATATCAAATTCTTCAGGTTTATACCCTCAAAGCCAGAGTTAAAACTGTTACTTACCTCAACAACGTAAACTCCTACTCTGGGATGCCCTCGTCTCTGGACTCGGTCTCTAAAAGCTCCGAATCTAACCAAAATCAGGATACTACTATCAACATGTGCTAAAGAATCGAATTCCACAATAAAAACTAAAACCGAGTAAAGAACACTTACCCCAATCCCTATGGTGAAAATCGCCTCTAAAATCGCCCGAATCCGAGCTCGCCAACTCCAAATATGACCGAATGAACAAACCCTTGTTTTATATATTTTTCTGCCAGCTATTCTACCTCGTTTCTCATTCCAAACAATCCCGAAACTCACTTTTTATGCCTCCAATGGATTCCTTGTGAAATGCTAGTCATGTTAGGCTTTTGAATCACTCAATTTGACTTTATAATGAAGAAGATATGTAGGTTTTAATATTTGCAAATAGTGCAGATTTTTAAATACACCGTCATTGGCAATTTCGTAATTAATCTAAAAAATCTAGCAACCTAATTCTTAGTAAAATGACCATAAAATCCTCATATGAAGTCCAAATTCGACGATTCTTTTTACTACGGGTCCGTAATTACGATACGGTTCTAATGCTTTAATTAAAAAGGAAATCGGAGCTCATGTTTTCAATATGATATCATTTATGCGTGAAGAAACAGCGTCGAAATATAAGAAAAACAAGCGTAACACAACCCAAACCTATCCGAAATTCACCCGAGGCCCTCGGAACCTCAATCGATAATTCCAACAAGTCATATATCACTACCTGAACTTAGTCGAACCTCCGGAACACCCAAAACAATACCAAAATACCAAATCAACCTCGAATTCAAACCTAAGAACTTCTAAACTTCCAAAATTCGCCAATAACGCCGAAACCTAACAAACCACGTACAAATGACCTCAAATTTTGCACACACATCACAAATGACACTATGAACCTACTCCAACTTTCGAAATTCCATTCCGACCCTGATACCTAATTTTCCACCACCGACCAAAATCGCCAAATTTCTAACTTTCGCCAATTCAAGCCTAATTCTACCACGGACCTTCAAATTATATTTCGGACACACTCCTAAGTGTAAAATCACCCAATGAGTTCGTTTATTCATAAGTCAACTTCCGGTTGACTTTTCTAACTTAGCTTTCTAACTAAGGGACTAAGTGTCTCATTTCACTCCAAAACTACTCCGGACCCAAACCTACCAACTCGATACAACTCAACACCGCTGAACAACATATAAAGAAGCAGGAATGGAGGAAACAAGGCTATAACTCTCGGAACGACTGGCCGGGTCGTTAGAAAATCAATCCGGAATGACTTCAAATATTTGCACACAAGTCATAAATGACATAATGTTGGTATTCTAATTTTCAGAATCGGATTCCGGCCCCAATATCAAAAAGTCAACTCCCCGGTCAACTCTTTTCTTTTAAGCTTCTTAAATAAGAATTGTTCTTTTAATTAAATTCTGAATCTTCCGAAAATCAAACTCGACCACACCCGCGGGTCATAATACTTATTACGAAGTTGCTCGAGACCTTAAGTCACTGAACGGGGCGTTAATTCTTAAAATGACAAGGGTCATTACAATTTAATTGTAATTATAATTTTTATCCAATATGATTTTTTCGTTCAATATAATAAAAAAATCGTTCAGGGTACACGTATCGCACGTGTATCCTATCTCAATGAGTGTTTGAGTTATGAAATAAAAGTATAAGTTTCTGACAATAGTCACTAATATTGACATTGTATGTATAACTAACTCAATTAAGAAAAAAACGTCTCATAGAAATCCTCAATCATTAGTTAATAAATCAATTTAAACTTTATGCCACTTGTTTAATAAATAAAGTTAGCATGCTTCATTTTCAGTTTTAGTAGTACACATAGTCATTGAAAATATAAATAGTGGATAGAACTTCACACATATAGCAAACAACTAATAATCCATAAATTTCAGATGAGCACAAAATCAAAGTGCCCTGAAAATGAGAAAAGACATTCAAAAAGAATACTAAAATAAGTTAGTAAAATACAACGGAGAATGACTCAGAATTATATTTCAAAGAGTATATTTAGTTTCGATATATCATATTCAAGTGGAATTAGTATTTAAATAATTCTAATATTCATTAACTCCATTTGTCGTTATATTTGAAAACAATTAGTTTTATAACAATTCTAAAATTTATTTTTAAAAGATAAAATGATCGGTACACATTTCGATTGGAGTACACGTATTTCTTCTTAATTTGAAGGGCATATCTTTGGAAAAAATCTTACAAAAATTGTAGTAATTCCTGTAACATGATGTTGAATCTAAAATAATTGATATATCTGTTTTTTGATAACTAACGATATTTATTATATAATTTTATTATGATTCTTCAAAATGCCATCAATAAAAATATATATATTTGTTTTAGAGATTTGGAATAGAGAGGATCGTCATATAGTTTTTAGAAGAAACTGGTTCGCACGTAAAACATTTGAGAACATATATTTTATATTAATTTGAAGGGCATATCCTTTGGGGTAAGCTTACAAAAATTGTAGTCATTTTTGTGACATAATATTAAATCTAACATGAATGAGATCGTTATATATTTTTATTATATTTCTTCAAACAACCATCAAATTAACACTAATTAAAAAAAATATATCTTTCTTTTAGAGCTATTGGAATGAGCCGCTATGCCATATAGTTTCTAGGGAAAAAAATGAATAATTAAGTAATAATGTAAGGTCTAAAACTGACTGATACTGAATGTGTATTTTACAACCAATAACTTATTACGTATACAAAAAACTATAGAGGGTCATTTATTGGAATAGATGAAAAGTAAAAATAATGATAAATGTCAACTTTATTTTGAATACTTATTATTTCATTCTTATTTCTTCTATTTTGAATTTTAACCAAGTTAATTTTTAATACTGTCACGACCCAAAATCCTAACCTGTCGTGATGGCGCCTATCTCAGTACTAGGCAAGCCCACAACATCAATAACCTACGATTTCCTTTAAATTTAAAAAAACGTAACATTTAATACAATACCAAAAATCTATCAATTTTCGATACAACACTCCCAAAACCTGGTGTCACTGAGTACATGAGCATCTAATATGAGTACAAGTCTGGAAAATACGGTCTATAATAGTCCGAGACCAAATACAGTAAACAAGGAGATAGAGAAGGAGAGACAAGGTCTGCGGAACACGGCAGCTACCTCAAAATCTCCTGAAAATCAACTGCGCTAAATGATCAACACCCGCTATATTCTGGAATACTTGGATCTGCACACGAAGTGCTGGGTGTAGTATGAGTACAACCAACTCAGCAAGTAACAACAATAACTAAGGAACTGAAGATAATGACGAGCTACACATTCATAGTTCACTTTTAGTAGTTCCAGCAAAGAATAGACATGCTTTCAAATCCGGCAGTTTAAGTCAAATTAATTTTATACAGTTCATTTTCAAGTAATCCGGATATAAATTCTTTCAGAGATTTCAGTACAATGACAGATAGCAACCAAGTGCAACAACAAATGCAAAGCAAATACAACCTCTCAGGCAACAATCACTCAACTTATCACAACAGCACAACCACTCGGCTCCCAGCCCTCAGCACTCACACTCAATGGGTACCCGCACTCACTGGGGGTGTGTACAGACTCCGGAGGGGCGCCTACAGCCCAAGCGCCATAATCTTCACGGATAACTCACGTGCTGTACGGACATCTCACGTGCTATAATATCCTGCACGGACAACTCACGTGCCATAATATCCTTACCTTACCGACAGGCCCTCGGCCTTACTCAGTCCTCAACCTCTCAAGTCTCTCGGGCTCTCAGAAATCACAAAGATCAGCCCAAACAAAGATAACATAGTATATCAACAAATATCCAGAAAGACTGAGGTATAATACGCAAGAAAAATTATGACTGAGTACAAGACAGCAATTAGCAAATAATTCAACAAGTACACAACCTCTACGGGTCTCAACAGTACTATAACATAGCCTAAGCATGATTTCTAACATGATTTATAGTCAAATTTCTTCAACACATAGAGATCATATAGCTAACAATAAATTATTCAACTTTACAGTTTCCCGGGATGGACCAAGTCACAATCCCCTCGGTGCACGCCCACACGCCCATCACCTAGCATGTGCACCACCTCCAAAATAATTACATGATACCAAAATCCGGGTTTTCATACCCTCAGGACCAGATATATAATTGTTACTTACCTCAACCCGTGTAATTATTTATTCCGCTATGCCCTTGCCACGAGAATTGGTCTCTGAAAGCCTCGTATCTAGCCATAATTAAATCGATTCAGTCAATACAAATTATTGTAATTAATTCCATAAGGAAATACTAATTTTTCAAATAAAATCCGAAAGTACCTCAAAAATCGCCTGGAGGGCATCTCGGAACCCAACAAAAGTTACATAATATGAACGCCCATCCAACCACGAGTCCAACCATATAAATTTCACCAAAATCCGACATCAACTCGACCCTCAAATCTTAAATTAAAATCTATGAATATTTCTACCATTTTCAATCCAATCCTTACCCATTTGAACGTAACAATCCTTCCACAACCTTATTGGTATGTATACATAATACTCTTATACCCAAGAATCATACTATTAATCACCCATCTTTACTCCAAACCCGAAATTGAAGAATTGAGGAAAGCAATTCTTACCTCTTTGAAGCCCTAGCAAGATCCTTGTGAAATTTTCAAACCTTGAACAAGAATTGATGGATAAATGACTAAGTCTTCACTTTCTCTCTCTAAAATGCTCTCACCTCTCTCTAAAATATCAGATGAAAACCCTTCAGAATGACCCCCAATAGTGTTTTATAAGAATGGGGTCGGGTTTATAAAACCAGAAAAATAAAGCTCCGGAACAGGTTCTGCGGTCGCATATGCGACCGCATAATGGTTATGCGGACCGCATATCGGTCGCATAATCGGTGTCCAATACTGGCAAACATCTGTGTCATGACCCAAACTAACCCCTGTCGTGATGGCGCCTATCGTGGAACTAGGCAAGCCGACTCATTTCTAAAACAAACCGATATTCTCATTTCAAAAAGAAATTTCAATGTTATTTAACATAAAAACCTTCGTAAATGAGTTCAAATCAAAATAAAAGTGCGGAAGGAAAAAGCCGACATTGGGGTGTCACTAGTCATGAGCATCTACTACAATCTGTCTAACAATATCAAGACTAACTCAGTATGGAAAATAGCTAAATACAACTAAAGGAATATAAGATGTAGAAGAGTAGGGCTGCGATCGCCAGGCAGCTACCTTACTATCCCCGGGAAAATCTGCAACCAGAACAATCAACAATCGCTACCATGTTCAGCTACACCTGGATCTGCACACAAAGTGCATGGAGTAACGTGAGTACGCCAACTCAGTAAGTAACAACAATAAATAAAGACTGAGCAATAGCGACGAGCAATAAAGCATATAACGTTCATATCATGAAATCTCAGTACAATACCACATGCTTTTAAAATCAGGATTTGAATCAAAACATCTCGTTTAAACCCAGTTCCAATAAAAATCATTTAAAGATATTTTTCAACAGTTTTCAAATGGAGGAAAAATGCAAAAGTGAGCAAAAATGATGAAATGATAAACAGCCCCTCGGGCAAAACATCACTCATATACAGCCCCTCGAGCAAACCTCACAGTCACCCGTGCCACTCGGGTATACCTCACAATCACTCTTTGCCACTCGGGCATACCTCACAATCACTCATGCCTCCCAGTCACTCAGCACTCGGCACTCGCACTCAGTAGGTATCTGTGCTCACTGGGGTGTGTACAGACTCTGGAGGGTCTTCTTCAACCCAAGCGCTATATCAAGCCAAATCATGGCATAAATCACTCAGGCCCTCGGCCTATTTCAAACATGCTACGTCGTGCAGCCCAATCCCATAAATATCCTCACAAATCAGGCCCTTGGCCTCACTCAGTCATAAACCTCTCAAGTCACTCGGGCATTTAAGTAAAACGGGGCATTTGGCCCAAAACATTTATATGCATAAAAATAGAGTCATAAAACTGAGTTATGCGGTAAATAAGTATAAACATGACTGAGTATAGATTTTCAATCGAAAACAGTGAGAGGATAGTAAGAAAAGGCCCCTAAGGGTCCAAACAACACTGGCACAAGGCCCAAACATGGCATTCATCCCAATTTACAGAAACTCCTTCTAAAACATATAAGTATCATATAGTTTCAACAAAGTATGCAACTTTACAGTTGCTACGGGACGGACCAAGTCACAATCCCCAACAGTGCACGCCCACACGCCCGTCACCTAGCATGTGCGTCACTAAAAATAGTAGAATGATACAAAATTCGGGGTTTCGTACCCTTAGGACTAGATTTACAATCGTTACTTACCTCAAAGCGGTCAAATCTCTACCCCGCAATGCTCTTGCCTCTAGATTCGGCCCCCAAATGCTCCGAATCTATTCATAATCAGTACAATACCATCAATACGCGCTAATGGAATGAATTCCATAAAAAGAGCTACCAAATTAGACCAAAACCCGAAATTGGCTCAAACCCGGCCCCCGGGCCCACGTCTCAAAATCCGACAAATTTACAAAACTAGAAAGCTCATTCACGCACGAGTCTAACCATACCAAATTCATCAAAATCCGACCTCATTTGGTCCTTTAAATCCTTAAATTACTTCTCCAAAATTCCCAAGCCCTAATCCCTCATTTTCACTAATTACATGATTAAACAACGGGAAATCGCCATATATACGAGTATTAGGGCTCAAGTAACTTACCTCAATGAAAACTCCCTTGATTCCCTCTTCAAATCTCTCCCAAAAGCTCCAAAATTGAATAGAAATGGTGAAGAATGCACCAAAATTCGCGAAATGTGCAATATGTACCCTCTGCCCAGGCTTCTCGCACCTGCGGCCATTTACTCGCACCTGCACGACCGCACTTGCGGTCCAAGGAGCCGCACCTGCGCAACTCACTTATCTACCCAGTCTCCGTATCTACGGCAAACCCGTCGCACCTGTGCGTGGGGCGCCGCATTTGCGAAGCCATCCTTCTTCCTTCCTTCAGCATCTGCGCCTAAGGTCTCGCACATGCGCATCCTGCCTAGCCCAGCATTGCCCGCACCTGGGAACCCCCTTTGCGCAACAGCAACCTCGCACCTGCGACTCCTCCTTCCGCAGGTGCGGAAATAGCAGAAGCAGCAGCTCCAGCTGCAAATTCCAACTTCGACAAATCCGTTAACCACCCGGAATCACCCCGAGGCCCTCGGGACCTCAACCAAAAATACCAACAAGTCATATATCATCATACAAACTTAGTCGAACCTTAGAATCACTCAAAACAACATCCAAACACCAAATTACCCTTGGATTCAAGCCTAAGAACTTCTAAATTTCCAAATTTGGCAACCGATGCTGAAACCAACCAAACCACGTCCGAATGACCTCAAATTTTGCACACATGTCACAAATGACACTACGAACCTACTCCAACTTCCGAAATTCCATTCCGGCCCCGATATAAAATTTTCCACTGCCGACCAAAATTGCCAAATTTCCAACTTCGCCAATTCAAGTCTAATTCTACCACGAACCTCCAAATCACATTCCGGATGCACTCCTAAGTCCAAAATCACCTAACGGAGCTAACGAAACCATCAAAATTTAAATCCAAGATTGTTTACACATAGGTCAACATCCGATTGACTTTTCCAACTTAAGTTTCTACTTAAGAGACTAAGTATCTCAATTCACTCTGAAATCACTCCGGTCCCGAACCAGCTAACCCGATATAACATAATATAGCTGAATAACAAAAAAAGAAGTAGAAAAGGAGAAAACGGGGCTATAACTCTCGAAACGACCGACCGGGTCGTTACATCCTCCCCCTCTTAAACATTCGTTCGTCCTCGAACGGGTCTTGAAACATACCTGGAGTCTCGAATAGGCATGGATATCTGCTCCGCATCTCCCGCTCAGTCTCCCAGGTGGCCTCCTCCACATGATGACCTCTCCACTGCACCTTCACTGAAGCTATATCCTTTGACCTCAACCTTCAAACCTGCCGATCCAAAATAGCCACCGGCTCCACATCGTAAGTAATATCACCCTCCAACTGAACAGTGCTGAAATCTAAAATATGGGACGGATCTCCAATATACTTCCGGAGCATGGAAACATGAAATACTGGATGCACACTCGACAAGCTGGGTAGCAAGGCAAGCTTATAAGCCACATCCCCTGTCCTCTGAAGCACCTCAAAAGGCCCAATGAACCGGTAGCTCAACTTGCCCCTCTTCCCGAACCTCATAACACCCTTCATGGGTGATACCTTCAGCAAAACCTTCTCCCCAACCATAAAAGACACATCACGGACCTTCCTATCCGTGTAGCTCTTCTGCCTAGACTGCG
>AWOL01S0008684.1:54736-65183 GCA_000715115.1 Nicotiana otophora
CTCCCTGAAGCTAGTCGAATAAATCATCAATACGAGGCAAAGGGTACTTGTTCTTGACTGTGACCTTGTTCAACTGCCTGTAATCAATACACATTCTCATGGAAGCATCCTTCTTCTTCACAAATAGAACCGGTGCAACCCAAGGTGATACACTAGGCTGAATAAACCCCTTATCAAGGAGTTCCTGAAGCTGTTCCTTCAATTCCGTCGGTGCCATACGATACGATGGAATAGAAATGGGCTGAGTGCCCGACACCAAATCAATACCAAAGTCAATATCCCTGTTAGACGGCATGCCCGGCAGGTCTGCAGGAAACACATCCGGAAAATCACATACCACCGGAACAGAATCAATGACAGAGGTCTCTGCACTAACATCCCTCACAAAAGCCAAATAAGATAGGCAACCCTTCTCAACCATACGTTGAGCCTTCAAATATGAAATCACCCTACTTGGTACATAATCTACAAAATCGCTCCACTCAACCCTCAGAATTCCCGGCATAGCCAACGTCACCATCTTAGCGTGACAATCTAGAACAACATGACATGGAGATAACCAATCCATACCCAATATCACATCAAAGTCGTCCATACTGAGCAGTAAAAGGTCCACTTGGGTCTCCAGACCCCCAATAGTCACCACACATAACCGATATACACGGTCCACAATAATAGTATCTCCCATAGGAGTAGATGCATGTATAGATAAAACTAAAGACTTACTGGGCATATCTAGAAAATGGGAGAAAAATGAAGAAACATATGAATATGTGGAACCAGAGTCAAATAATACTGAGACAATACCTGTAATCACAGCATCTGAAGCAATAGCATCTGGTCTGGCGGAGAGGACATAGAAACAGGCCTGGCCACCCCCTGATCTGCCTCCCCCTCTAGGGCGACCCCTAGCTGACTAACCTCCACCCCGAGCTGACTGGGCGGGTGGTGAGGTAATTGGTGCTGAAGTCGGAGGCTGACTCCTCTACTGAGATAGACCTCCATGACGACGAGGAAAATGCCTCTACATATGCCCAAGCTCCCCACACTCAAAACAACTCTCTGGTGCTGGTGGCATAAACTGAAGGGAACCCCTAGCAACAGGATGACTGGTAGAAGAACCTGGCATGGAAGAGCCCTGAACAGGTGGAGCATGGGACAAACTCTGAGCTGGAAGGGCACTAAGTGATGAGTGGCCCTGATGAGAACTGTGAGAACCATGGCCATATGATGCACCCCGATGAAATGGTCGAGCTGACTGAGCCTGTCTGAAATGATGACCTCTATCGTGCTGGAACTGACCCCCGAAAGGAGCACCGCTAAATCCACCCTAACCACGAGGTCTCTTGGCCTGCCTCTCAACTCTCTCCTGACCGCGAACCATCTCAATCTACCAAGCAATGTCGACAACCTCATCAAAGGTAGCACCCAAAACCCTCTCTCTGGTCATGAGCAACTATAGTTGATAAGTGAGACCATCAATAAACCTCATGATCCTCTCCCTGTCCGTGGGGACCAACCAGATAGCATAACGGGCCAACTTCGAGAATTGCATCTCATACTGCGTCACAGATATATCACCCTGGCGAAGCCGCTCAAACTGTCTGCACAGCTCCTCTCTGCGGGATCAAGGCACGAATTTCTCCAAAAAGACCACGGAGAACTGCTGTCAAGTAAGGGGTGCTACGCCAACAGGCCTACACCTCTCGTAGGTCTCCCACCATTTGAGTGCAGCCCCAGAAAACTGAAAGGTAGTGAATGAGACCCCACAAGTTTCCAAAATACCAGCAGTACGGAGTATCCTCTGACATCTGTCCAAGAAATCCTGAGTATCCTTTCTCTCTGCGCCATTGAAAAGTGGTGGATGGAGTCTCCCAAACCTCTCCAACCTACGCTGATCATCCTCAGACATAGCAGGAACCACATAATCCTGTGCAGCTGCAACCGGCTGGGTTGGTAGTACCTCCGGTGTCTGAAGTCCCTAAACAACCTGCTCGAGTGTGCGAGCAATGGGAGTCTGAGTGCCTCCCCTGGCCTGAGAAGTCGTTGCAGCCGTCGAGATAGAGACCGCCTGAGCAAGGCCAGTACACGCTGTCAGAATCTAAGCTAAGGCCTCCTGAAGGCCTGGAATCACAATAGGCACAGGTGGTGCCTGAGCTGGTGCATCAACAACTGGAATCTGGTTCTGATCTGGGACAACTGGTGGATCTGTGGGTACTGCCCCAGTTGCAGTACAGGTTGCACCTCTGCCCCTACCACGGCCTCTACCGCAGCCTCGGTCTCTCGTGGCCCTGGCTAGTGGTACTGGTGGCTGGCCCTCCTGACCGGTAGTGCGAGTCCTCACCATCTGTGAGAGAATGCAATAATAGATGTTTAGTTAGTAGATTCAACAGATTCACACGACAAGAATTAAAGAATGTGGAAATTGTTTTCCTAAAGGTTCTGCAGCCTTTCGAAGATAAGTACAGACGTCTCCGTACCGATCCGCAAGACTCTACTAAACCCGCTCATGACTCGTGAGACCTATGTAACCTAGGCTCTAATACAAATCTGTCACGATCCAAACTAGCCCCTGTCATGATAGCGCCTATCGTGGAACTAGGCAAGCCGACACATTTCCAAAACAAACCGATATTTTCATTTCAAAAATAAATTTCAATGTTATTTAACATAAAAACCTTCGTAAAAGAGTTCAAATCAAAATAAAAGTGCGGAAGGAAAAGCCCGACATCGGGGTGGCACTAGTCATGAGCATCTACTACAATCTGTCTAACAATATCAAGACTAACTCAGTCTGAAAAATAGCTAAATACAACTAAAGGAAGATAAGATGGAGAGGAGCAGGGCTGCGATCGCCAGGCAGCTACCTTGCTATCCCCGATAAATTCTGCAACCAGAATAATCAACAATCGCTACCGTGTCCAGCTACACCTGGATCTGCACACAAGGTGCAGGGAGTAATGTGAGTACGCCAACTCAGTAAGTAACAACAATAAATAAAGACTGAGCAATAGCGACGAGCAATAAAGCATATAACGTTCATATCAGGAAATCTCAGTAAAATACCACATGCTTTTAAAATCAGGATTTGAATCAAAACATCTTGTTTAAACCCAGTTCCAGTAAAAGTCATTTAAAGATATTTTTCAACAGTTTTCAAACGGAGGAAAAATGCAAAGGTGAGCAAAAATGATGAAATCATAAACAGCCCATCGGGCAAAACATCACTCATATACAGCCCCTCGGGCAAACCGCACAGTCACTCGTGCCACTCGGGCATATCTCACAATCACTCTTTGCCACTCGGGCATACCTCACAATCACTCATGCCTCCCAATCACTCAGCACTCGGCACTCGAAATTCGCACTCAGTAGGTACCTGCGTTCAATGGGGGTGTGTACAGACTCCGGAAGGGCTCCTTCAGCCCAAGCGCTATATCAAGCCAAATCGTGGCATAAATCACTCAAGCCCTCGGCCTATATCAAACATGCTACGGAGTGCAGCCCAATCCCATAAATATTCTCACAAATCAGGCCCTCAGCCTCACTCAGTCATTAACCTCTCAAGCCACTCGGGCATTTCAATAAAACAGGGCATTCGGCCCAAAATATTTATATGCATCAAAATAGAGTCATAAAACTGAGTTATGCGGTAAATTAGTATAAACATGACTGAGTATAGATTTTTAATAGAAAACAGTGAGAGGATAGTAAGAAAAGTCCCCTAAGGGTCCAAACAACACTCGCACAAGGCCCAAACATGGCATTCAGCCCAATTTACAGAAACGCTTTCTAAAACATATAAATATCATATAGTTTCAACAAAGTATGCAACTTTACAGTTGCTACGGGATAGACCAAGTCACAATCTCCAACAGTGCACGCCCACACGCCCGTCACCTAGCATGTGCGTAACTAGAAATAGTAGAATGATACAAAATCTGGGGTTTCGTACCCTCAGGACTAGATTTACAATTGTTACTTACCTCAAAGCGGTCAAATCTCTACCCCGCAATGCTCTTGCCTCTAGACTCGGCCCCCAAATGCTCTGAATCTATTCACAATCAGTACAATACCATCAATACGCGCTAATAGAATGAATTCTACAAGAAAAGCTATAAAATTAGACCAAAATCAGAAATTGACTCAAATCCGGCCCACGGGTGCACGTCTCGAAATCCGATAAAAATTTACAAAATTAGAAAGCTCATTCACTCACGAGTCTAACCATACCAAATTTATCAACATCCGACATCATTTGGTCCTTCAAATCCATAAATTAGTTCTCCAAAAATCCCAAGCCCCAACCCCTCATTTTCACTTATTACATGATTAAACAACGGGACATCACCATATATACGAGTATTAGGGCTCAAGTAACTTACCTCAATGAAAACCCCCTTAGTTCCCTCTTCAAATCTCTCCCAAAAGCTCCAAAACCGAATAGAAATAGTGAAGAATGCACCAAAATTCGCGAAATGTGCAATATGTACCCTCTGCCCAGGCTTCTCGCACCTGCGGCCATTTACTTGCACCCGCGCGACCGCACCTGTGGTCAAATGAGCCGCACCTGCGTAACTCACTTATCCGCCCAGTCTCCGCATCTGCGGTAAATCTGCCGCACCTGCGCTTGCGCACCTGCGCGTGGTGCGCCGCATTTGCGAAGCCAGCCTTCTTCTTTCCTTCCGCATCTGCGCCCAAGGTTTCGCACCTGCGGGCTTGCAGATGCAATAGCCTTCTTGCACATGCGCATCCTGCTTAGCCCAGCATTGCCCGCACCTGCGAACCTCCTTTGCGCACTAGCGACCTCGCACCTACGACTCCTCCTTCCGCGGGTGCGGAAATAGCAGAAGCAGCAGCTCCAGCTGTAAATTCCAACTTCGACAAATCTGTTAACCACCCGGAATCACCCTGAGGCCCTCGGGACCTCAACCAAAAATACCAACAAGTCATATATCCACATACAAGCTTAGTCGAACCTTCGAATCACTCAAAACAACATCCAAACACCAAATTACCCTCGGAGTCATGCCTAAGAACTTCTAAATTTTTAAATTCGGCAATCGATGCCGAAACCAATCAAACCACGTCCGAATGACATCAAACTTTGCACACACGTAACAAATGACACTACGAACCTACTCCAACTTCCGAAATTCCATTCCGACCCCAATATCAAATTTTTCACTGCCGACCAAAATTGCCAAATTTCCAACTTTGCCAGTTCAAGCCTAATTCTACCACGAACCTCCAAATCACATTCCGGACGTATTTCTAAGCCCAAAATCACCAAACGGAGCTAACAAAACCATCAGAATTCAAATCCGAGATTGTTTACACATAGGTCAATATTCGGTTGACTTTTCCAACTTAAGTTTCTACTTAAAAGACTAAGTATCTCAATTCACTCTGAAACTACTCCGGTCCCGAACCAACTAATCCGATATAACATAATATAGTTGAATAACACAAAAAGAAGTAGAAATGGAGAAAATAGGGCTATAACTCTCGAAATGACCGGCCGGATCGTTACAATCTGCCTGTGTATACGGTCACTATGCGGCCCGCATACCTGTTCTGCGGTCGCATAGTCGACCGCAAATTTCATCCAAACTGGCCCTCTTCTACCTCACTTCTGCGGCCATTATACGGCTCGCAGAGTGATTATGCGGTCGCATAATGGACCGCAGAAACGTATTTTTTCGCCAAAAACTTTCCTTTACTTCCCGGTGCATTGTTCAACCCAAAAACCTTTGTACTATTTAATTTACCTCGACACCACAAAACCTTAATTTTCTTAGCAAAATTCTTCGGGTCACTACACAAACGTCCATATCTGGTCACCTTTTTCAACTAAATTTCGAAACCTTGGAACTAGGTGTTCCAAATCATTCAAATATTTCACCGGACCCGAACCAATTACCCCCGACAAGTCACATAACCAATGTAAAGCATAAATTGAGCAGTAAATGGGGAAACGGGGGTGTAATACTCAAAACGACTGGTCGGGTCGTTACAGATACTATATTATAATTAATTCAACTTTATTTTCTTATTTCTTTCATTATCGGTGGTCTTTTTTTTATTGAAATATATCTATTTAAGCCAAGATTTTTGTCAACTTGAAGATAGTTTTAGTTGTATGATGAATTTGAAAAATAATGAAATTAATATGTTTTGCTAATTAGATATTCCAAATACTTAATTATTTATTTTCAGCAATAAAAGATATAAATTATATTTATTGATTTAAATTCTTAATATTAGCTCATACCAAATTTTAAATATTCGATTATAATTATATTTTATCGAATAAAAGTTTTTTTGTCAAATTGTAAGAAAATCAAATGAGTGGAAAATAGTTTTGTATATTTTAAAGTATTTTAGTATATAAAAGAATTTCACCTAAATCAAAACATAAAAAATAGTTACTCCGTCATCTTCCAAGAACGTCGTACGTCCTCTTTCTTTTCTTGGTATCTGTCCAAAGGATAAACTTCTAAATACCAAGTGGTTACATCCTATTTGGTTAGTATTTTTAATTCTTTCCCTTTCTTGCCATTTACATATAATTTAAGTGTAAAAGTTTATATAAAATAAAATATTAATATTTTTGAAGTTCTAAATATTAAATTTTTATACGTAATCCAAATAACAAAAAATGTAATATATAAAAATTAGTTGATGTTGTAGTCCTAAATATTAGAAAAATAATTAAATGAGTATTCCTACATATTAGGAAAATAACTAAATTACTATTTTATCCAATGTAAACTCCATTTTTAAAGGGTAAAAAAGGCGAACGACATTTTGCTAAGGGCATTCGTACTTTTAATATAACTAGTCTCTATAAACGTGCGTCGCACGTTAATAATTGCACGTAGATATTCAGTCTGTTTAATAATTGCACGTAGATATTCAGTCTGTTTAATAACTGCACGTAAATATTCAATTAATAATTAATGTTTTGCCTTGAAGATTTTCCTTTTTATAACAATAATAGTTATAATTATTATTATAATTAATGTAATTGCATGTAGATATGTGTCAAATTATACGAATTGCATACTGAAAGTAATAAACTTGCAATTGCGTAGATATTCTAAATTGTTACTCAAATGTATATGAGATTCAATAACATGTTTCTTAAAATGAAGAATATATTATATGAATAAAACTAATTCACTGACAAAGTTTTGACGCAATTAAAATTGTAAAGACACTGAGGGCTCATTTGGTATGAGGGGTAAGGGATGATTAATCCAAAGATTAAATTTGAGATGAGTTTATTTTATATTTGATTAGGATAAAATCGCGGTATAACCAATTTCAGGATTAGTTATCCCGGGATTGTAATGTTATTTTGTCCCTATGATAGGGTGAGATAACTATCTCGGGATAACTAATCCAGAGATAATTAGTGGGCATTTGACATAAGAATTGTGAAATTCTGAAAAAAAATAAAAAATAAATTTAAGTAAAAATGGTATTTGAAAATTAGAATTATGTTTGAATTAAATACAATTTCGATATGTTTTTGAATTTTTGTGAGTGATTTGAAGTGAAATTTTGAAAAACGCATTTTTGGAGTTTTCAAATTTTTGAAAAATTTCAAAATTCATCTTCAAATGAAAGTTAAAATTTTTATGACCAAACATTGATTTCGAAAAAATTCAAAAAAAGTAAAAACAAATTATAGCTAAACTGGTCCTTAATTTTAGAATAACTAGTTTTCCAACCAAACAACCCATAAGAATACAATAGTTTTAATATCTCTGTGATGCGATGGTATATTTTAATTCAAGTATATGGAAGTCATATCATAATATTTCACCGAATCTGTTTGAGTTGGATAAACATTGTACATATTTGAAGTATGAAGAAACCAGCGATGATCTTCAGCTATTTGGCTCTTTGTTTTTCATCCCTTCTTGGTATTACTTTTATTTCTGGCATGAAAATCAATACTTCTAAGGTGAATCTAATTGGGTTTTGTCATGACCTAAAATCCCACCACATACGTCGTGATGACACTTAGTCTCTAATACTAAATAAGCTGATTTTAATAACAATTCAAGCCTTTATTTTTTATTCAATACAAGTGTCAACATTAACAACGGAAATATTCAACAAACAACCCCCCAAGACTGATAATACTGAGTCACGAACTCTAACTGAATACATGAAATGATCTCAAGGATCGAATATTCCATATTGTTTGAATAATAAATAACAGTACAATAATATGGAAAGACTCCAAGGAACTGCGACGACGAAGTAGCTCTACCTTGAATCCTTGCGATCCCACTCTAACTCTGTTCGACTCCGATATCTCCAATACCTGGCTCTGCACAAAAATGTGCAGATGTTGTGATGGCCCAAAATGTCATCTTTAAATTTAATAAGTAATTATGTGTTCTAAGTTCTCAAAAAATATCATTTATTATTCCTCGACTTGCGTGTGCTGTCCGTACAATTTTTCGAAAAGTTTTCATGTGAAAAATAGATTAAAATGTGAAATAGAGCTTTAAAACTCAATTGAGTTGACTATGGTCAACCTTTTTCGCAAACGGACCTGGATAAGTATTTTGACAATTCCGATAGGTCTGTATCGTGATTTGGGACTTGGGCGTATGCCCGGAATCGAATTCCGAGCTCCCTAGCCCGAGATATGGAATTTTGATGAAAAATTAAAAGTTTGAAAGCTTAATGATTTTTAAGAAATTACTGATGTTGGATTTATTGACCTCGGGTCATATTTTAGTTTCGGAGCCCGGTATTGGTCCACTATAATATTTATGACTTGTATGTCGAATTTGGTGTGAATCGGAGTTGATTTGACGTGATTCGGACGTCCGGTTGTAAAAATATAAGTTTTAAAGTTTTCTTTGATTTGGTGTCCGATTCGTAGTTCTTGGTGTTATTTTAGCGATTTGATTGCGCGAGCAAGTTCGTATGATGTTTTAGGACTTGGGTGCATGTTTGGTTTGGAGCCCCGAGTGCTCGGGTTGGTTTCGGGTGGTTAACGAATTATTTTTGGACTTGGGAAAAACTGCAGAAATCTGCTTCTCGTATCCTTCTTCGCGTTCGCGAAAGGGGGCTCGTGTTCGCGAAGAAGAAACTGGGGCAGATGAAAATTACTCTTCGCGTTCGCAAAGAGGGGGGCCGCATTTCCGAAGGCTTGAGGTGCGAAGCTTCGTGTTCGCGATCGAAGCCTCGCGTTCGCGAAGGGAAAGAGGCTGGCCAAGAAAATTAACCTTCGCGTTCGCGAAGGGCATCTCGCGTTCGCGTAGGCCAAGCCAGGCAAGCATCGCGTTCGCGAGGCAGCCCTCGTATTCATGAAGAGTAAAAATTGGACAGCACAAATTTGTGCTTCGCGAACGCGAGGCACTGACCGCGTTCGCGAAGGGTAAAAATCCCAGAAACAGAACTTAAGTTCTGGAAATTGGGTTTCGACCCATTTTCAACCCTTTTCCATTTTTGAGCTCAGGTAAGGCAATTTGTGGGCGATTTTTACGGAAAACCATTGGGGTAAGTGTTCCTTATCCTATATTGATTATATTTCATGATTCCATACTCGTTTATATCATGAATCCGTGAATTTATGGAAGAAAAATCAGATTTTTATAAAATCTTCCAAAAATAAAAATTTAAGATTTGAAAGTCCATTTGACATCGGAATTTGATAAATGTTATATGATTGGACTCGTATCGGAACGGGTGATCGGATTTCGTAAGTTTTTTTCGAGATTTGAGATGTGGGTCCCACTATCGAATATTTTAATGAATTTTGAATTTTTATCCGGAATATTAGTAACTTCATATAGAATTAATTCCTATGATTCGTATTGAGTATATTGAATTGTTTTAAATAGATTTGAAGCTTTTGAAGATGAATTTAAAAGGTAAAGCTGTGGTTGAGCAATTGATTGGAATTTGCAAAGCGAGGTAAGTGTCGTGGTTAACCTTGACTTGAGGGAATAGAACCCTTAAATTATTCGTTATTTAAAATGCATGTGAACGACATATAGGCGAGGTGACGAGTGTCTATACGTCGTCAAATTAATTGTTTGCCTGCTTACTTGAAAAATCATAAATTTTTTTAATACATAAATTAATTATTATAACAATTGTTTCTCTCCTATTCTTTGTCAAATATTAATTCTTGAATTTCTACATTAATTGTTACATGCTATTTGAATTATGTGCCTTAATTGTTATTTGACATTTAGCATATTAAATATTAAACTGCATATTTTCTCTCTGATTCTCATACTAATTTGCTATTTGCCTTTGTTTGTTTCATAATTAAATCATAATTATTGTATGCTCGTTGTCTTATAATTTTATATTAATTGTTGTATTTATTGGGAAAATTTCTTCTATAAGAATTGGTAAATGAATATGTTGGAGGAGTGGGTTGCACGCCGCAACATGATTGATTATA
>AWOL01S0008690.1:13838-101216 GCA_000715115.1 Nicotiana otophora
GGAAGGTGTCTCGAATCCCGAGCTCGGTACCTTGTCTTCGTGCTTTGACCTGATCCACTTCGGGGTTGACTTTTGATGCAACGTCTTGGTCTCGGTCAACATAGAAAAATTGGGTGGGCCCGATTTTAACCGTATACAGATAGTCCCCTCGGTTTTTGGAGTATAACGACAAGGAACGAACTGATTCTTCGATTCTCTAGCTTGACCTATCATGACGTCATCATTGTCATGATGTCATCCTCGTAAATGACCGAAAACGACCCGTCAGTACGGTTCCCCAAGTCATTAATGAGCGTCAGTTGGTGGTCGGCCACTACTGCTTTTGAACCATCGCTGTAAATCCTATAAATAGGCCCTCTCTTCATTGATTCAAATTTTACTTTCACTTTCTTCTCCAAAGCCTTTTCCTCTTTCAAGTTTCTCCATTTTGTGAAATCCTCAGATTTTGTTGTTAACCCCCCTTCTCAAAACACCAAGTCCTACTACTTCCTTCTTTCTTCAAACTCATACGAAATATGGCAAAAACATAACGGTACCACAAAAAGAAGCTACTTTATCTTATCAACCGGCCGGCGGAAAAATGCCGGTAGAACCCAGTATTGAGTGTATTCCCGGGGGTGCGCCTTAAACTCCGATTTCAAAATCAATAAGGGTTTGTCGGTTCCAAGTCGATGCGAGCCTGTGTCAAGATATTTATGCTCGATAATAGAGAAATACCTCGAGAAGGTAAAGACAGATTGTAACTGGGGGGACAAAGAGGTTGTGATCCCGACCATCAAAGAGGACATAACTACCCATGTGGAAGGGTTTCTAAGTGTTTACACTTACCCTTTTACGCTGGGCTCCCTCGACCCCGTCGTCATTGATTTTTATCGTCAGTATCAAATAACCCTAGGCCAAATCCATCCTTCTTTTTGGCAAATTGTTATTCTGCTCCGATTCTTCGTGAGCAAAGTCGAGGGGGTTCCTTTCACCCTTGACCACCTCATCAGGTTATACATCCCCCGCCTCTATAGAGGCGGGTTAATAAAACTCCAACGCTGGGCCACCAAAGTGCTATTCTCGAGCATAGACGAGGACAAGGACCGAGGATGGATGGGACGGTTCGTTCGAGTGAGGACTTCTGACCTAATCCTTGCTGAGAAGATGACATTTTCTAAGAGATGGAGTATGGAGCGTAAGTATAATCCCACTATTAGTTCTTATTTATTGTTTTTCCCCTTTACTTCTTCTTATTGATATCCCTTTACATGATGTAGCGGTTTCTTGGATGCCTCGTGAAATTCCTAATCTCGAGAGCAGGGTTCGGGACTTGGCCTCGAGCTCTACGTACGCCAAGCTCTCATGGCACGATTTATCAAAGGGCCGATGGGAGACCAAAAACCATGGTAAGCCTCCTTTTCATATATCTGATGATTTGATCAAAATGTCTTTCTTATACTTAACCAATTTTCTTGCGTGTAGGCCTGGGCAAAGATGCGGTCATGAGGTCCCCGTCTGGAGAAGAAACGACTTCGGCTCCGGTTCCGAAACTGGCGAAGGACAACAAGAGAAAAAGGGCCTCGGCCTCCGAGGACCCAGAACTTAAGAAAAGAACGGCTCGTAAGACGAGGAAGAACATCATCCCTCTGACCGAAGAATCTGTTCGGCGTCTAAGGGATGAAGACGAAGAAGAAGAAAACGATGGCTCCATACTGGTGGCCCTAGTGAAGAAAACCACTGATGCCCCAAAGGTAGTTGGATCGATGGCGGTCCCCGAGTCGTTGGAGATTGAGGATGCCTCCCACCAAAATGAACAAACGGTGGGTATATCTGAAGGGACCGGCCCTGAAGCCCTTCGAACTGAGGAGAACACCCCAAGTGACTCACTTGGGGCAATAGTAATCAGAGACTCGCCCACTCTCCCTGCATTTTTCGAAGGGGAAATTTTGGAAGCCTGAGCTTTGGGGACCCTCGAGGTAGACGGAGCTCATGAGGGAGAGGACCCCTTTCGCGATTTGTTTATAGGTATTGAGGATGCTGCCGGCCCGAGTGACACATCGGGTCTTTACTGCGAGGCTCAACGAGCCCTGGATCGGGTAGTTCTCGATTCTCTTTGTTGATGTCATATTCTTCAATTTTCTGCATAACTTTTTCTCTTTTTCATATAGTCTTTACCTCTTCATCAGGAGGCGTTTCCAAATCTTGGACAGAGCTGAGCCGATGTGAGGCTGACTTCTGAGGGCTTTCGGAGGAGAGAAATGCCCTCAAACTTCTTAGTGGGCAAAAGGAGGAAGAGATCAAGGATCTTCGAGCCGAGTTGGCCAAGGCTCACCAAGATCAGACGGACCTGATCGGGCAGGTAATGACAATTTTAAAAACCCATGGGCTTGATTCAGGAATGGTGGCTAATATTTCAGTCTCACAGTTGCAGCAGAAGATTAAGAGGATCGAACAGTTCCGTGAGGAGATCAGTATGATAAAGGCGGAGTCCTTGGGGTGGAAAGAAGGTATGGACCGCCTTGCTACAGAAAAAGATATTGTTCGGGCCTAATTGTCATCGGCCAAAAGTCAGCTTCGAGGCCTGAAGGAGAATAGTTTAGCTTAGGCAAAGAAGATAGGGGAGCTCGAGGCTCAGTTGGCTTCCAAACTTGAAAGGGCCAAAACTGAATCCGAAAAAGCAAAGGCCGAGGCTGAGGCGATTGTGGTCGTCTACCGGGCTGATGCTGAATCTGCTCAAGCCCAAGTGAGAAAGGCTACCGAGACCGCTCAAACTCGAGAATATTGGATTTCCAAACTCGCCAAATGCTGATCTCGAAGGGAAACCCTCGAGGAGATCCACGCTCAAGGTTTTGATATTACCAATGAGATAGTAAAGGCTAGAGAGCATGAAGCCGAAGCTGGAGCACTAGCCACTTCCGATGATGATGCTGATAAAGGCAGCGAAAATGGGTCCGAGAATGGGGAGGACCTCAATGGAGAAGAAGCTGTCCCCGGAGGAGATCAGGAACCTTAGGATTTTTCACTTTTGATCTTTTGTATAGAATCCTGATTGGACCTTGTAAATATTCTCATATATATATAAAGATCTATTTCCTTTCTGACTTGTCTTTATTTCATTTATGTCTTGTGAAATTTTTGTCTTATTTATGCCTTATAAAAGTTTTGTTCATAAGTTCGAGGCTTAGGCAATTTGATCGAAACCGAACTAGTATAGTGTTTATAATCGAGTGAGTGCTTGCTCGAACTTGGGGTAGGGTGACCCTTAGGTTTTAATTGAGTGAGGATTATTTCTTCGAACTCAAAAATAAACTGGCCCTTTAGGCTCTTGAATTAGGCCGATACGACCATATTAAAAAGAATGGCTTTCTCCCCCTTTTCGGCTTAAAACGTTTATCGTTTAATCAGATAAATTTTGTTGTGCCTTAACACAAAATAAAAGATTTGCTCGAGAGTTCGAACGGTTCCGTACCCATTAGGATTTTTAAGGGTCGATATTATCGAGACCCTTTGTTTCGTAATACCTTAGTATAAAATAAAGAATTTGTTTGAGAGTTAGAACACCTTTGTATCCATTAGGGTTTTGAGGGTCAATATTATCGAGACCCTTAGAAATTTAGCCGAGGGTAGCCTTTTTTAACCGGTTTGTGAAAACTATTCAAAGGCCTGTTTAATAATGGAAATCGGACGTCTCTGAACCATGTTGATTTGGCCATAGCCTTTAACTTGGGATTCACCTTTGGGGCTTGTTCCCCTATTATACTTCGAACTTGTTCAAAGTATCAGTCCCCGAGTGGGGTGGTCGTGGCCTATAAAATTGAGGATTGCCTTTTTAAGGTCTTACGATCTCGAGGTTTAGTAATTCGATCATGTCGATATTTTGGACGGCAGTCCCCGAGTATCGGGTAAATTGTTTGAATTGCAGTTGTGATCGGCCCTTAAGCCAGTTTCCACCATAGATCATAAGTATGAAATTGTAAAAGTATAAATATTTCTAAAGCATGGAACATCTGGTAAGGAAAAATACTTCTTCCAATAGATTATACATGCGTACATGATTTTCTATTAGGGCTCGAGTAATCTACATGGACACGGTTCATTTGACCGTTTGGTCCTCTACAAAATTTACCTATCGAGACCCTGTCGACACAAAGTATTTTCCTTGTAACTATCCGAGGGTGATGCCCCCTAGTATCCGAGGTTGATTGTAAAGGAGCCTTGGATACTGTTGAATTACTCTAAGTTAGCATGAACAATGGTTGCCTCGTTAAAAATAACACCGGAAAAACCCATTTGGGACAAAAACCGGTCTAAGGGAAAAAGAGTGCAACGCGTGCTTTCAGACCTAAGGACTGCGTTTGAAGAATCCTTTGATGTCTTCGATTAAACACCTGCTAACGGTTAGTATAAATGAAAATGGAGAATGTCGTACCTTAGCAGTAATATCGTTTGAGGAGTGATATATTCCAATTGTCTGTTCATTATTTGCCATTTCCCATGCCAAGTTTGTAGGATCCTTTTCCGATAATATCGAGGACCTGGCATGGTCCCTCCCAGTTTAGACCAAGTTTCCCTCCGTTTGGGTCTCGAGTATTGAGGGTGACCTTCCTTAGAACCAAGATCCCAATTTTGAAGTGTCAAAGATTGGCTCTTCGATTGTAGTACCTTTCGATCTGATGTTTCTTTGCGGCCATTCGAACGAGGGCGGCCTCTCATTTTTCATCTAACAATTCGAGGCTTTTATTTATAGCCTCATGATTTAACTCTTCCGTTGTATATGGAAACCTGATGATGGGTTCCCCGACTTCAATCGGGATCAGAGCTTCGGTGTCGTATACTAAAGAAAACGGTGTTTCCCCCGTACTAGATTTTGACGTCGCTCGATATGCCCAAAGGACTTCGAGCAATATTTCTCTCCATTTTCCCTTGGCGTCGTGCAATCTTTTCTTTAGATTTTGAATGAAGGTTTTGTTTCTTGATTCGGCCTGTCCGTTCCCACTAGGATGATATGGCGTCGGCAGGATCCTCTTTATTTTGTGATCTTTGAGAAATTTTGTTACTTTGCTGGCGATGAATTGCTTTCCATTGTCGCATACGATCTCGGCAGGTATCCTGAATCGGCATATAATGTGATCCCAGATGAAGTCTATGACTTCTTTCTCTCTAATTTTCTCGAAAGCCTGTGCTTTAACCCACTTAGAAAAATAGTCAGTCATAAACAAAATAAATTTAGCTTTACCTAGGGCCGATAGAAGAGGGCTGACGATATCCATTCCCCACTTCATGAATGGCCATGGGGATAAGACTGAGTGGAGTTGTTCTCCGGGCTGATGAATCATCGGCGCATACCTTTGACATTTGTCTCACTTTCTAACAAACTCTTTTGTATCATTTTCCATATCGGCCCAATAGTATCCTGCACTGATGACTTTGTGAACTAATGATTCGGCACCGGAATGATTTCCGCAGGTGCCCTCATGGATTTCTCGTAGGATGTAGTCAGTATCTCCTGGTCCCAAACATATCATTAATGGTCCATCGAACATCCTTCTATATAGTGTTCCATCTTCAGCCAATGTGAATCGTGCGGCCTTCGTACGTAGAGTCCTCGATTTTTTAGGATTCGATGGAAGCTTCCCATTCTTTAGGTACTCAATATATTTGTTCCTTCAATCCTAGATCATACTTGTGGTGTTGATTTCGGTGTGGCCTTCTTCGATTACTGACCTTGAAAGTTGTACGACAGTCCCCGAGTTAATCTCGCCGTCTTCGACCGATGACCCCAAATTTGCAAGGGCATCGGCCTCGCTATTTTGTTCTCAAGGTACATGTTGTAAGGTCCATTCTTTAAACCGATGTAGAGTCACCTGTAATTTGTCCAAGTACCTCTGCATTTGATCTTCTCAGACCTCGAAAGTTCTGTTGACTTGGTTTACCACGAGCATGGAGTCACATTTGGCTTCGATGACTTTTGCTTCCAAACCTTTAGCTAGCTCAAGATCTGCAATCATGGCCTCATGCTCGGCCTCATTGTTAGTTAACTTGGAAGTTTGGATAACTTGTCTAATTGTATTACCCGTGGGCGGCTTCAAAATGATGCCTAGCCCGGACCCCTTCATGTTCGAAGCGCCGTCTGTGAAGAGAGTCCACAGCCCCGATGATGTACCTGATTTTAATAACAATTCCTTTTCGACCTCAGGTACGAGGGCGGGCGTAAAGTTGGCCACGAAGTACGCTAAGATTTGAGACTTGATGGTCGTTCGAGGGTCGATACTCGATATCGTACCCACTGATCTCGACGGCCCATTTGTCCAATTGCCCCAAAAGTTCTGGTTTATGCAAAATATTGCGAAGGGGATAAGTAGTCACTATACAGATCGGGTGACATTGAAAATATGGTTTTAATTTCCTAAAAGCGCTTATTAAGGCAAGTGCTAATTTATCTAAGTGTGGGTACCGGGTCTCGACCTCACCTAGAGTTCGACTAACATAATAAAACCTTGCTGTTCTCGAACTAGGACCCCACTTACCACGATGTTCGAGATTTCTAAGTACAAGTATAGTTGCTCATCCGCTTTTGGAGTATCAAGCAGTGGCGGGCTCGAGGGGTACAGGTTTAATTCTTCTAATGCTTGTTGACATTCCGGGGTCCATACAAAATTGTTCTTCTTTTTGAGAAGCGAGAAGAACTTGTGACTTCTATCTAAAGACCTCGAGATGAATCGGCCTAGGGCGGCTATGCGCCATGTTAATCTTTGCACGACCTTAACATTATCCACGACTGTGATGTCTTTGATCGCCTTGATCTTGGGGTTGATTACGATGCCCCGATTTGATACCATAAATCCGAGGAACTTGCCCGAGCTGACCCCGAATGCACATTTCTTCGGGTTGAGTTTCATGTTGTATTTCCTTAGTATAGCGAAGGTCTCCTGCAAAATGTGTCAAATTGTCCTCTATTCGCAGGGACTTAACTAGCATATCGTTTATATAAACTTTCATTGACTTACCTATTTGTTCTTCGAACATTCGATTTACTAAGCGTTGATTAGTGGCACCAGCATTATTTAGTCCAAACGGCATTACATTATAACAATAGGTGCCGTACTTAGTGATGAACAAAGTCTTTTCCTGATCCTCCGGGTTCATTTGTATTTGATTGTACCCGGAGTAGGCATCGAGAAAACTAAGGATCTCGTGACCGTCCGTGGCATCGATCATGCGATCGATATTCAGAAGAGGAAAAGAGTCTTTGGGACATGCTTTGTTTAAATCTTTATAGTCTACGCACATTCTAAGTTTATTTCCCTTTTAAGGGACTATGACTACGTTTGCTAACCATTCGGGATATTTTACCTCTCGAATAGATCCTATTTTGAGAAGTTTGGTTACCTCGTCCCTGATGAATGCATGTTTTACCTCGGACTGGGTCTTCTCTTTTGTTTTACCGGGCAAAACTTCGGGTCCAAACTCAGTCGATGTGCAGCGATTTCTGGCGGGATCCCTGTGATATCTAAATGGGACCAAGCAAAACAATCCATATTATTGATAAGAAATTTAATGAGTTTTTACCTGAGCTCGGGGGTTAACCCCGTTCCCAGGTATACTTTTCGATCGGGTAGATGCTCGATCAATACGACTTGCTCCAGCTCCTCGACCGTCGATTTGGTGGCGTCGGAATCCTCTGGGATTATGAAGGATCGAGGGATCCAATAGTCATCGTCCTTGTCCGTTCCTTGCTACTCCGATTGAGTCGAGGCTGGCAACTGTGGTTGCTATTTAGCTTCCTGTTTTCCTTTGGACTCCGATCCTTTTGTTAACGAAAGTGCCGATACCGGTATCACTTCGTCGACCGCGAACATCTCTTTGGAAGCATGATGTTCCCCATACACCTTTTTTACTCCATCCGGTGATAGGAACTTCAGCATTTGGTAAAGGGTTGAGGGGACCGCCCTCATATTGTGAATCCAGGGTCTTCCGAGCAGTGTGTTGTATCTCATATCACTTTCGATCATATGGAACTTTGTTTCTTGAATAATTCCAGCTACATTTATTGGTAGGATGATTTCACCATTAGTTGTTTCACTTGCCATGTTAAAGCCATTGACAATCCGAGCTGCTGGTACGATCTGATCTTGTAGGCTGAGCTGCTCCACGACCCTCGATCGATTAATATTGGCCAAACTTCATGGATCAATTAAAACACGTTTAACCTGAATTTTATTCATAAGGATAGAGATTACCAAAGCATTATTGTGGGGTTGTGATATCCCTTCTGCTTCCTCATCATTGAATGATAAAGCCACTTCAGGCATATACTCTCGAGTTCGGTTTTCTCTGGTGATTGATACTTTAGTGCGTTTGAACACTGGACCTTGTGGAATATCGACCCCACCAACAATCATGTGAATCACGTGTTGTGGTTCTTCCTGCTCGTTTTTCCTGTTTGCATCTCTGTCTCTGAAATGGTTTTTAGCTCGATCGCTCAAGCATTCTCAGAGGTGACCCTCGTTGAATAGACGTGCCACCTTCTCCCTTAGTTTTCTGTAGTTTTGGGTTTTATGACCATGTGTACCATGGTATTTGCATGTTTGATTGGGGTTCCTTTGAGATGGATTAACTGTAGGGGTCTGGGCCATCTAGTATCTTTGATTCTCCCAATGGCCGACACAATACCTGATGCGTCGATGCTGAAGTTGTATTATGACAATCTTGGTTCTTTTGTGGGATTGGCATGTTTATTGAAGCCACTTTTTCTCATGAGCCCTCGAGAGCTCTGTTTTCAATCGTTCCTTCGATCATTTCGAATAGGATTGCATCCCGGGTCACTGTTTCTATGATTTGCGTTGTATGGTAGATACCGATCTCTCCTCGATCGGGGTTCACTGTCAATATCCCTTTGAGCTCTGCCGACAGGCCTATTTGGATAAGCGGAATTGGAAGGGGTCCCCAATTGATCATCCTCGACCCTGATCTTCAATTGGTACCGATTATGTACATCGTACCAGCTTACTGTTGGATATTCAATTAAATTTTGCTTTAGCTGTCGTGATGCCACCGAACTTCGTTCGTTCAAACCTTGAGTAAAGTCCTGAACAACCCAATCGTCTGTGACCGTTGATAGTTCCATGTGTTTCATCTGAAATCGAGATACGAATTCCCTCAACATTTCGTTGTCTTTCTGTTTTACCTTGAAGAGGTCCAATTTTCTAGTCGCAACCTTTATTGCTCTAGCATGTGCCTTTACGAAGGAGTCTGCAAGCATGGCAAAGGAATCGATAGAATTAGGCGGCAAATTGTGGTACCATATCATTGCTCCTTTCGACAACGTTTCTCTAACTTTTTTCAGTAGAACAGATTCAATATCATCGTCGTCTAAGTCATTTCCCTTTATTGCACATGTATAACAAGTGTCATGCTCATTAGGGTTAGTGGTCCCATTGTGCTTAGAAATTTCCGGCATTCGGAATTTCTTCGGAATGGGTTTTGGTGCTGCACTTGGAGGGAAAGGCTTCTGTACAAATTTCTTCGAATCCATACCTTTTAAAATCGGCGGCGCCCCTGGTATTTGGTCAACCCGGGAGTTGTATGTCTCTACTTTCTTGTCATTTGCCTCGATTTTCTTTTCTCCCAATTCAATCCGTTTAGTGAGCTCCTCGAACATTTTCATAATGGCGGGTTCAGTCCCCGATTCGTTGGCATTCGACCTTTTTGGCACAGGCTCGGTCCTTTGAGCGACTTCTGGTTCGATCCTACTTGGTGTTCGGTGTTGATTTTGTAGTTGTGCTATAGCGGCCTGTTGAGCTTGTAACATTTCGAATATCAATTGGAGGCTAACTCCACCATCTTCTCCGCCATACGTACCCCGACCACCTGATTGAACTTCCCTGTGTATACTACCTTCGGGATCAACGCCCAAATTTGCATTTAGGGCGACATGTGAACTGACATCGACATGATTTACAATTGGTGCTACCTCGAGGTCAGCCTGAGGCACCTCGATTCCTGGGGCGGTTATGTTGTCGTTTTCCCCGTGAAATCCAAGGCTGTTGTCACTATGTGTAGGTGCTACTTGTGAGTTTGACATATTTGTCCTGAAAACAAAAATTCTTATGAGAACAAGTGTAAAGCAGTGTGCGTTGTTGAAATTAGTATTAAGCAATCACTATTATCCTCAGAAATCACTATTATCCTCAGCCCCACATTGGGCGCCAAACTGTTTACCCTTAAAATTGGATAATAATTAAACTTATAATGTGGATTTAAGGATACGTGATTTCACTTAATACCAATTGATAAATATGAAGATTAATGATAGAATTGTACAATAAAGTAAATCAAACCAGTGTTTGAATGAAACTCAACCCTTGAGTTAGGGTATCCTCGAACTAGTTGATGCAAGGACAATAAAAATGCAATAAGCTGAAGAACAAGAGCGTGAGCGAGAAAGAAAATTATATTGCTTTTATATCAGTTGTACCTTTATAAATGGTTAAAACTCCCCTTTTTATAGTAGAAAATTTTTATATATGGTACAATTCTAATTACAGAAGAAAATCCCATGATTAACTAAACAACCATTCTTAATTCGATCAGTTCCGAGATTTCCGCCATGATCTTCGACCAGTCGCGGATATCTCGCTTTTCCATTATTACGCTATCTTCGGTATTGCTCGATGCCTATCTTGTTTGGTCTCGATTGCTGTCGGCCTCGATCTTGGAAGGTGTCTCGAATCCCGAGCTCGGTACCTTGTCTTCGTGCCTTGACCCGACCTATTTTCGGGTTGACTTTTGATGCGACTTCTTGGTCTCGGTCAGCATAGAAAATTGGGTGGGACCTATTTTAACCGTATACAGTCATTGAAGTAACTTTTCTCCTTGAAATTTGTACTAATAAATTTCTGTAAAGAACAAGAAGGGTGTTTTGAAAAGTTACTTTAATTAAATTTTAGTCACGACGAGATCAAGAGTTCAGTTCTTAATAACCTGATTAGCCAAGCTTTTTTTGTTTCTACTAAAAGTGTTCTTTTGGTCAAAAGTGCTTTTGGCCAAATATTGAGGTGTTTGGCCAAGCTTTTAGATGGAAAACAATGTTTTTGAGGAGAAGCAGAAGCAGTTTTTGAGAAGCAAAAAAAAATAGCTTTTCTCCAAAAACACTTTTCTAAGAAGCACTTTTGAGACAAATACACTTAGAAACAGTTTTCAAAAGTTTGGCCAAACACTAATTACTGCTCAAAAGTGCTTTTCAAATTAACTAGCCAAACACAAACTACTTCTCACCAAAAATATTTTTTCGAAAAGTACTTTTGAGAAAAGTACTTTTGTGGTCCGGCCCTTCCCCGGACCCCGCGCATAGCGGGAGCTTAGTGCACCGGGCTGCCATTTTTTTTTCTTTTGAGAAAAGCACTTCTTAAAATAAGTATATTTTAGAAGCTTGGCCAAACAGGCTATAAGGCTGAGATTTAATCTCGTAACCTCCATCGAGGCAGCAGAGCGCTTAACCATTGAAACCAAAGGAGCCTTTGGACTAAATTTGTTATATTATAATATAGATATATTTGGATTTTATTTCATATTATTTACATATATAATAAAAAAATTCACGAAGCGGTGTTGGATGACACTGATTAGGTACACATGCCTCCGTCCCTGATGAGGATATCGTGTAAGTCGTGTACACTCATACAAGTAAAGTGTATAATAAGCATATAATTATGAATATACAGTAATTATATATTATACACTTAGGGGTCATTTGGTTCCTAGTTAGATTTGTGCAAGGGTTTACTTATTTAGGAATTAGTTATGCACGAATTGGTTTTGCGAAGACTAGTTATGTAATATTTGTGCAAGGTTTAATCAGGAAGAGTTTAACGACCCAGCCGGTTTTTGAGTTATAGCATCTCGTTCTAAGATTTGATCCTTCGAGTGGCTTCATATGGTGTATTATGACTTGCATGCATGGTTGGTTTTGATTTTTGAGTGGTTCGGGATAAAGTTGATAGAGTTATTCTCAGTTTGGAAGCTTTAAGTTGGAAGAGTTAACCAAGGTTTGACTTTTGAGTTAGCAAACTCAGATTGGTAATTTGATGATTCCAATAGATTCATATGGTAATTTTTGACTTGGGCGTTTGTTCGGGTTTGAATTTGGATATTCCTAAACGATTTTGGCTCTATTTGTCAAAAGTTAGCAATTCGAAGAATTGGAGAGTTTATAGTTTTGACCGGGAGTTGACTTCGATGTTATCAGACTCCTATTATGGTTTTGAGAACTTGTATAGATTCATTTAGTTGATTGGAACTTGTATACAAAGTTTGGTTGTGATCTCAAATGTTTAACTGTGATTTAGATGCATTCGACAAAGTTTGAAGGTTTGAAAGTTAAGGGAATGATTTTAATCTTAGATTCTTGGCTTTGATGTTATTTATGGGATTTTGAGCCTTTGGATAAGTTTGGATAGAGTATTTGAACTTGTTGGTATAATTGGATGGGGTCCCAGAAACCTCAAGTGTGATTCGAGGTGGTTTCACACCATTTCGATTGAGTTTGTCTCACGACCCCAAAATCCCACCTTAGGAATCGTGATGGTACCTAGTCTCTAAGACTAGGTAAGCCTAGCACATGAAGATATTTAGCAGAAATAAATAACTTAACTATATAAGATTTTAAAGTGATAAATAAGATGATGTAACCAAAACCAATCAATAGTTATACAATCCCCAGAGCCAGTAGTACAGAGTCATAAGCTCTACTGAAATACACTGAATATCTAGATACAATATTATTTTTAAGTGAATATAAAAAGTAGCAAAGATAATATCAGGAGGTGACTCCGACGCCTGCGAACGTCAAGCAGGTGTACCTTGAAGTCTCCAGCCGCGCAGATACAACTCTCAAAACCAACACGATCTGAAGTTCTGTACAAACATATGTAGAAGCGTAGCATGAGTACATCACATCGATACCCAGTAAGTGTCAAGACTAACCTCGGTGGAGTAGTGACGAGGTTAGTCAAGACACCTACTAGATAATAACATATGTAAGCATACAAATCTAAAGCTAACTGTGGAAATAATAACAATATAAGGCTAACAACGGAAGGGATATTAATATAATACTAACAACAGAATAATGGAAACAACAAATGGGAACGAGAAGTAAACAGGTGATAAAATGGCAAATTTATCAAAACACAATTAGAATATGAATGAAATTAATTAAAATGACATGGCTGGTTGTTTTATGTATTATAGACCCATTCCCCTATTTATTCTATTTTCTATGTTCATTTGTGGTTATGCGACTTGGTGGGGTGGTTGGACTGGTTTGAGGGAAGTTTCGAAGTGAATTGGGACACTTAGTTCCAAGGTTGGAAACTTAAGCTGAAAGAGTTGACCGGAGTTTGACTTTTATGTAGGCAACTACGAAATGGGATTTTAATGGTTCTGATAGATTTGTATAGTGATTTTAGACTTAAACATATGTCCGGATATTGATTCAGAGGTCCGTAGGTTGATTTGGTGCTTTTTGGCGAAAGTTGGAAAGTTGAAGGTTTGGAAGGTTGGGAGGTTTGATCGGGAGTTGACTTTATTGATATCGGGTTCGTATTTTGGTGTCGGGCATCGGTATGGGTCTATTGTGGCATTTCGGACGTGCATGCGAAATTTGAGGTCATTCGGAGTTGATTTGATATGGTTCGACATGAGTTTTGGAAATTGAAAGTTTATTAGTTCATTATGCTTGAACTAGTGTGCGATTTATGGTTTTGATGTTGTTTTGTGTGATTTGGGGCCTCGAGTAGGTTTGTATTATGTTTTGGGATTGGCTGGTGTGATTGGAGTGGGTCTCGGGGACCTCAGATGGGTTTCAGACCATTTCCATCATGTTTGGGCTGTTGATCTGATGTCTGCTGTATTCTTCTTCGCGATCGCAACACAGTGGTCGCATTCGCGTAGTGTTATTGGTGTCAGGTGGTTTTGTTCTTTGCGTTCGCAAAGCGAGTGACGCGTTCATGAAGCTTTAGAGAGGTTGTGCATCGCGATCGCAAGCAGGAAGCCGCATTCGCATAGAAGGGAGGCCGGTTTGGGGGAATCAGGCCTTAAACCTTGACGTTCGCGGAAAGCTGGACGCGTCCGCGTAGGCATAGCACTGTTGGTCATCGCATTCGCGACCTAGAAGTGGCGTTCGTGTAGAAGGTTTTGGTAGCTGGAGAATTTTGTTCTTTGCGATCACGAAGGATTTTCCACGATCGCGAAGGGTAATGCCTGGGTAGACTATATAGTACTCTGTTTCGAGGGTTTGAGTTATTATATCATATTTCAAATTGTGGAACTAGTATTTGGGCGAGTTTGGAGGAGCTTTTCACGACTTGGATTGGTTTAAGTGTTTTTAACTTATATGTGTCCATTATTCGTGATTTATCTTTATTTTTTATCATTTAATTGGTGATTTGAATATGAGAATTGGGGAGTTTTGTGAAAACATTTTTAAAATTTAAATTGAGGATTTGAAGGATGATTTGAGGTTGGAATTAGACGATTTTGGTATGGTTGGACTCGTATCGGAATGGGTGTTCGGAATTTATGAGTTTTGCCGAGTTTCAAGGTCCAAGCCTAGGTTGACGTTTTGGGTTGACTTTTTGATTTTGATAAAGATCGAAACTTTATTGTTTAAAGTTATTTACTATGGGATTATTTGATGATATTAAGTTATATGTGACTAGATTCGAGTCATTAGGAGGCCGATTCGCGTGGGAAGGGCTTTTTGGAGTATTAACTTGCGCATTTTGAGGTCGATAACATATCTAAACTTGGATTTGAGGGTATTTAACCCTGAAAACCACGTTGTATGAAATTTATTGGGGTGACGCACATGCTAGGTGGCGGGCGTGCACCGGAGTAATTATGATCCGAGTTAACTTTTAGACTATTGCCGAACTTGTTTGCTATCATACCTTGTTATATCCGTGTTTTCCCTACCTGTTGATTATCTGAGCTGTGATTCATGTTAGAAATAATGTTTAGGCTATGTGGTTATTTGGATAGGACCTAATGAGGCTATTTCTGTTGTTTTGAGCTATCTATCTTAACTGTAGTTATACACCAGTCATGATTCTTTATTTGCATATTATATCTCAGTCTCTGTACATTATTCATTATTACATCACATGCTGGGTTTATTTTTCCATATGTGATATTGTTTGGGCTGAGTGATATGAGATTGTGAGCCTTGAGACTTGAGAGGTTGATGACTGAGGTGGGCCTTAGAGCCGTGTTAAGAGTGTTATTTGGATCGGGTTACACACCGCAACAGGCCATACTAGCTTTATTATTATTTGGATCGGGTTACACGCCACAACATGCCTTATTAGATTTTGATTAGCGCTTGAGTAGGATCCGCCCCTCTGGAGTCTGACTTACCAGTGTGAGTGCAGGCACAATGATATATACACGTGCTTGGGTGAGGGCCATTGATGCCAGGCTCCCGTATAGTGCTAAGTGATTGCGTTTGTGTAATGAAGTGGGCATTTGAGTTAGTCACCTTAAGTGAGATGAGAGCGAGAGTATTTGAGGTTATCACGGTGAAATCATTAACGTGACATGCATATTTGACATGTAGGCATAGAAATGTATTTTTCTCATGCTAGCTGGTAAATAAAATATTCTTATTTGTGTTGGATTTTAACTGTTATATTTGGAAGCATGCCTAAATTCCTGTATTGTGAATGAGGTGAGCATAATAGTTCCTTTGAGTTATTTATTGTTACTGTCATCATTATATCATGTGTTGTTATTGATATTGGTCTCTGACTGTTCTTCTGAGCTCGTCACTACTTTCAGCCCAAGGTTAGGTTTGTTACTTATTGAGTACATGGGGTCGGTTGTACTCATACTACACTGCGCACTTCATGTGCACATCCAGGTACTTCGAGACATGGTGATTGCTAGAGTCGTGTTGGTACCGGTACTTGGAAAACTACGAGGTAGCCTCTATGTCGTCCGCAAAACTTGAAGTTATCTTTCATTTATTTCCTTTATTACTATTCTATTGTCCAGACAATTGTATTGAAGATTTGATTTTGTATTTTGACAGTCAGTAGTGCTCAGGTACTCGTTGATACCGGATCGTTGGGATGGCTGTAACAGTATTGTGTTGTTTTCATCAGATACTTGAGATATTTTCGCCGTTGAGTTTAATTAAACTATGTATTTATCAAATTCTTTGTTATTGATGACTGTTGGCTTGCCTAGCAAGTAGTGTTAGGCACCGTCACAGTTTCGGTGGGAGTTGGGTCGTGATAAGTTGGTATCAGAGCACCAGGCTACTTAGGACTCACAAGTCATGAGCAAGTGGCTTGCCTAGAAAGTAGTGTTAGGCACCGTCGCAGCTTCAGTGGTAGTTGGGTCATGATAAGTCGGTATCAGAGCACTAGGCTGCTTAGGTCTCATGAGTCATGAGCAAGTTTAGTAGAGTCTTGCGAATCGGTACAGAGACGCCTAAACTTTTCTTCGAGAGGAACTGAACTATTAGGAAACTTCACTTTCTTACATTCTTGTTGTGTGGATTTGTTAATTACGGAATTTGAACCTTTATTCTTCTATTCTCTCAAAGATGGTGAGGAAATGCTCGACTGATCAAGCACCAGTACCACCAGTCAGGGACGCGAGAGGCTGGGGTCGAGGTAGAGGCCGAGTTGGGGATCGCACTGCAGTGAGGGCAACACATGTGGAGCCAGCAGTTGCTCCAGTAGATGAGCAGGTATCGGATGTTGTTGAGCCGGTGGGACCAGCCCAGAAACCGGCGGCGCCTATTATGATACCTTGTATTTAGGAGGCATTGGCTCAGATTTTGAGTGTGTGTACATTCTTGGCTCAGGCAGTTTTGATGCCAGCTGCACCAGCTACCTCACAGGCTGGGGGAGGAGCTCAAACTCCCGCCGTCTGTACTCTAGAGCAGCTAGCTCAGGGCCATCAGACAACAGGGGTGTTACCAGTGTAGCTAGTTGTTGCTGCTCGGGCTGAGGCTGATCCATCTATGACTGATGGAGATTAGAGAAGGTTGGAGAATATTAGGAAGCTTGATCCGCCCGAGTTCAGCGGAGCAGAGTCAAAGGATGCTCAGGATTTTCTGGATCGGTGTCATCAGATTCTTTACACTACGGGTATTTTGGATATCAGTGGGGTTGCCTTCACTACTTTTCAGCTAAAAGGGGCAGCCTATAGTTGGTGGCAAGATTATGAGTTAGCCAGGCCAGCTAGCACAACACCACTTATGTGGCATGAGTTCTCAGTTCTCTTCTTAGAGAAGTTTGTCCCACAGACTTGTAAAGAGGAGTTTCCTAGGCAGTTTGAGCAGCTACGCCAGGAGGGTGTGACTGTGACCCAATACCAGATGAGATTTGTAGATTTGGCACGTGATGCCATACAGTTGGTTCACAAGGAGAGGGAGAGGATCTGTAGGTTCATTGATGGCCTCAACTTTGTTCTACGTTACAGTTTGGCTCGAGAGGACGAGACAGATGCCTAATTTGACTATGTGGTTGAGATTACTAGGCATTTGGAGCAAGTTCGTAGGCTTGAGCACGAGGAGCCTGTGGTTCAGGTGGTTTTAGTGGTACCTCATCTGGAGGTCAGTCACATCACAATAGAGGCCGTCCTTATAGGACCACTCAGATTACTCGCCAGGTTCCTTGTGGTCAATCAGAAAGCCACGGTTCGCACACTACTCGTCCACTTTAGTTATCTTTCAGTGCACGCCAAGCTCAAAGCTCATACCGTGCTCCATCAATTCAGGGTTCGTGTCCGGGTTCTTCTAGTTCTCAAGGTCCGGTTCAGGCCCCTCAGCCATCCCTAGATTTAGGTTTCTACAAGTGTGGGGAGTTGGGGCATGTGAGGAGGTATTTCCCCCGTCTTATCGGAGGTCCCATGCAGCAAAGAGGTTAGTCTATGACTCCTGCACCAGTTACTATACCACCCGCTCAGCCAACTCGGGGTGAGACTCATGCAGCTCGAGGTTGCCCTAGAGGGGGAGGTCGATCAAGTAGTGGTCAGGCTCGATACTATGCTTTTCCCGCCATGCCATAGGCAGTTTCCTTTGACACAGTGATCACAATTATTGTTTCAGTGTGCCACAAGGATGCTTCAGTATAATTTGACCCTGATTCCACTTATTCATATGTATCATCATACTTTGCTCGTTATTCATACATACCCCTTGATTCTTTAGTTATACATATTCATGTATCTACGTCGGTGGGTGATTCCATTATTGTGGATCATATATATTGGTCGTGTGTGGTAACTATTGGGAGTTATGAGACAAGAGTTGATCTTTTATTTCTTAGCATGGTCGATTTCAACGTGATTTTAGGCATGGATTGGTTGTCGCTATATCACGCCATCTTTGATTGTCACGCCAAGACTGTGACGTTGGCGATGCCAGAGGTGCCAAGGTTAGAGTGGGGAGGTTCCCTGGATTATGTTCCTAGTAGGGTGATTTCACATTTGAAGGCTCAATGGATGGTTGAGAAGGGATATTTGGCATATTTGGCCTTCGTGAGGGATGTTAAGGTTGATACTCCTACCATGGAGTCAGTTCCGGTAGTGAGGTACTTCCCAGATATATTTCCAGTAGATCTGCTAGGCATGCCACCTGATCGGGAAATCCTTTCTGGAATTTACTTGGTGTCGAGTACTCAGCCCATCTCTATTGCACTGTATCGTATGGCACCAGTGGATTTGAAAGAATTAAAGGAACAACTTTAGGAGTTGCTTGATAAAGGCTTCACCATTACTAGTGTGTTACCATTGGGTGCTTTCTATTTGTGAAGAAGAAAGATTGTACTATGAGGATGTGTATTGACTACACGCAGTTGAATAAGGCTACTATTAAGAACAAGTACCCTCTACCGCGCATTGATGACTTATGTGATCAGCTTCAGGGTGCTAAAATATTCTCGAAGATTGATTTGAGGTCTGGATATCATCAACTGATGATCCGGGATTCAGACATTCTGAAGACGACGTTCAGGAGCCGCTATGATCATGTAATGACCTAACCAGTCATCTTGAGCATTTGTATTCCGTTCAGTTGTTTAAAGTTTTGAGTAGCTTCATACAGGGGCGGCTCTAAAGGCTTGGGCAGTGAGGTCGTCGCCTTAGGACCCCAAAGTTTAAAGGCCCTGAATTTATTTTAAGATCTTATTATTATTATTATTATTACTATATATTATATAAATTATATAAATAATTAGTATAAAGAAAAGTGTTACACTATATTTTTTTGTTATTTAATTGAGGTTATTTTATATCAATAAATTCATAAATTATGATAATTTTCTTTACTGATTAATTAATATATTTGCTTCAGTCTTCAATTTTAAATTTATCCTTTTTATATAGGAATTAAGTTATATATATCGACAACATAATTAATTTCTTTTAAAATGTTCTCTCAAACTGCATGAACATAAAAGCATTCATGAAGCGATTTTCTTTTAGTGTAATTCGACATATTATATTAGGTTATTTATAATTTATTTTAGATATTCACCAATAATTCCTACATAATAGAATGACTACAATTATCGTTTAAATTGATCATAAGGAGTAAATATTTTTGACATCGTTAATGCTCAAAACTTAAGCTATTACGTTATGTACGCTTATTTCTTTTTCTTGTTTGTGATGATAGACAAATAAAAATTTGTGAATCTCAATATCCGATAGTCCATCACTTTTTTTTTTGTGTTTTGTTTTTTGAAATTTTCTTATTTTTGTGTTAAATGATTAATTATTGTTTAGAAAGTAAATTTTATTATTAGTGTAAATATTTTATAAAATAAATCTAAGGGCCTCTCAATATGGTTTTTCCTTAATCGACGAGATACATTGAGCCGCCCCAGGCTTCATATGATGTATTATGACTTGTGTAAATCGCCGGTTTTAATTTTCGGGTGATTTAGAATTAGTTTGGAAGAATGATTTTCATATTTGAAAATAAATTGGAAGAGTTGACCAAGTTTGACCTTTTGTGTATTTGATATCAGATCGGAGTTTTGATGGTTCTGTTAGGTCCGGATGGTAATTTTGGACTTGGGCGTATGCCCGGATTTGCATTTGGATGTCTCTAGAAGGTTTTGGCGCTATTTGGCGAAAGTTGGAAATTTGAAGGCTTGGAATGTTCATAAGTTTGACCTGGAGTTGAATTTGATGATATCGGATCCAGATTGTGGTTCCGAGAATTTTAGTAGCTTCGTTATATCTTTTGGGACTTGTGTGCAAAATTTGAGGTCATTCCAGATTGATTTGATATGGTTCGGCACGAGTTTTGGAAGTTGAAAGTTCAAAAGTTCATAAAGTTTAATTTGAGATGCGATTCATGATTTTGATATTGTTATGAATGATTTGAGTCCTCGAGTAGGTCCGTGTTATGTTTTGAAACTTGTTGGTATATTTGGACAGGGTCCCAAGGGGCTCGGGTGAGTTTCGGACGTGGTTCGGATCATTTCGGATGGTTGTTGTATTGCTGATTGGTGGTGTATCTGCAGAGCATCGCGATCGCGGAGCTAGACTCGAGATCGTGTAGAGGAATTCTGGAGCTGGGTATTTTTCCTCTTCGCATTCGTGATATCAAAAACGTGTTCGCATAGGTTTGTGTTGATTACTCTTCGCGTTCGCGTTTGAGGCATCGCGTTCGAATATAGCTGAGCTGAGAGCTAAGAGATGGGAGTTGGGGCTTCATCACATTCGCGTAAGATTGGTCGCGTTCACGGAGCATTGGTGTCTGTGGTCATCATGTTCGCGTGCCCAGTACCGCGAACGCGTAGAGCATTTATGGTGGCAGTGTCATTTGTTCTTCGCGATCACAATGGAATTCACGCGATCGCGATGGCTATACTGTTCAGTGAATTCTAAGTACTCTATTTCGAAGGTTGCAGACATTTTATCTTATTTTAAGCTATGGAGCTCGGATTTGGGCCATTTTGAAGGCGCTTTTCACCACATGGATTGAGATAAGTGTTTTCTACTTGGTTTTGAATATATTATGTGATTCCACCTTCATTTTTGGCATTTGATTGATGATTTCAAAAGAGAAATTGGGGTTTTTTTGTCTAAATAAAGTGAAATTTTGAGTTTTGAACATCGATTCAGAGTCGGATTTGAGTGAAAATTATATGGTTGGACTGGTAATTGAATGGATTATCGAATTTTGTGAGTTTTGTCAAATTTCGAGGTGTGGGCCCAGGTTTGACCTTTTGGTTGACTTTGAGTAGATGTGTAAAAATTCAACCTTTATTATTTGGGATTTGCCTTAGCCGTAGTCATACTGTATAGCCATGATAGTTACATCTGCATGTTATATCTCTTTCTCTCTGCACTTCTGATATGTTGTCTGACATGTTATTGGTGTCTTTGTACGTGACACAAGTTTGGACTGTATTTAAGGCATATTGTGATATTTCGTGTTATATAATTGTATCATGTTTCTATGAGATGTTTGCATATTGAGACGTGCGGATTAATGACTGATGCAGGCAATAAAGTCATATTTATATTGATATTTGGATCGTGTTGCGCACCGCAACGGTTATATTGATATTGAGGTGATGCATATGCCAGGACCCACATTGGGCTAAGCTGTACCGATTTGAGGCTATGTGTGCACCAGGCCCCACCATTGGGCTAAGTGATTATGATTAGATCTTGGGTAAGATCCGCCCCTCCGGAGTCTGACATGCCAGCAGTGGGCGCATGCACAGTATTCTATATACATACTTTGATGACGGGCAGTTATGCAGGGCACCCGTAAAGTGCTAAGTGTGTTTATTTGATGGATCCACGGTTATGAAACGGACTTTGAGCCAGGCACCCGGAGTGTGCTAAGATTGTGTGTGCTTAATTAGTTCATTGTGAAACTGAGTTTTTGACATGTTTATTTGACATGTCGGCATAGAGATGTACCTTCCTCATGCTAGATAGTGACATGACATTCGATTACTTGACATATATACCTGACATGTAGGCATAGAGATGCACTTTCCTCATGCTATATGGTAATGTGACATTTATGATTTGACATGTATATTTGACACGTAGGCATAGAGATGTATATTCCTCATGCTAGGCGGTACATGATAATTAATGACTTGATATGTATTTTCACATGTAGGCATAGGGATGTACTTTCCTCATGCTAATTGGTAACGAAAATTCTTATCGGGTGTTGTGAATTGGGAATTCAGTTCTTTTGATAAACTCATGTTTAGTTGTTTCTCAGTGGTAAGATTTGGAATTGATTGTTTTACTTGAAAAGCATGCTTACTTTCCCGTAACTGTGATCAAGCTGCGCATATATCTCTTGAATCATATATCTTTACTGGCTTCACTACACTGTTATGACTGTTATTTGCTATTGATGTTGGTCACCGACCTTCTTACGAGCTCGTCACTGCTTTCAACCTAAGGTTAGATTTGTTACTTATTGAGTACATGTGGTCGGTTGTACTCATACAACACTTCTGCACATTGCGTGCAAATTTTGGAGTTGAAGCTGCTGTGTATGGTGAGAGTTGGCATTGAAGATGTACCTCAATTTTGGTTATAGCTGCCACTTGTCCTTGGGATGCCACGGCGACATTTATCGATGCAAGATGCTTCGGCATAAGTAGACCGGTCTCCACTAATCCATTATAATTATTATTAAGAAAATGTAAGACACGTCTTTAGAATTGTAAATATGTTTTCTGTATATTTCGAACAAATGATGTATTTATTCATACTAGCTTTGTAAACTCTAAGTCTTAGAGGTTCATGACTTGTATTACCAATCCTCGGGTTGTTATATAAAACTTCAGCTATTTCATCATTTATTTCTCAATAAATCTCATTTGAATTGGATTATTGTTAATTGGCTTACCTATCGAGTTGGGTTAGGTGCCATCACAACTAGTTGAATTTTGGGTCATGACAAGTCGGTATCAGAGCTCTAGGTTCATAGGTTCTACGAGTCATGAGCAAGTGTCTAGTAGAGTCTTGTGGATCAGTATGATGACGTCCATACCTATCTTAGAGAGGCTATAGGGCATTTAGGATAAATTTCCCATCTTACTTTCCTTATCGTGCGCCATTGATTTAGCTTGAAGCGTACCTCATTGAATTTCTTCTACTCACTCGTATGCGTATGTGAGCTCTCGGTATCAGCTATGCATCGATGACTTGGGATTCCATGGATGAGGTGCGAGATGTATTTTCTGCGTTTTAGTGATGGGCCAGTCTGGAGGATTGGCCCAGAGGACTTGAGGCCAGGTTTAGACCACAACTTGGGCTCGGAGGTTTCAGTTATGTGAGTATATGCTTTTGGACCCATACATCCAGTAGTGTCCCTAGAAGTGGGATTTATGGCTCGGTGAGTGGTTGGATAGCTATATGATGAGTGTGAGGTGACTGCGGGATGTGTTCAGATGGCTTGATGTGATGAGAAGGGTTTCTTGGGATGTGAAAAGGACTATTTGATGCTTGATTTCTATCTTGATGTGTTGTACAGTCTCAAGTTATGATCGTGTTGAAGTATCTTTCATGTTGTCTAGTTATGGGATGAAGTGGATTCTTATGTCTTGTTGACGAGTTTAGACTCGGGAAAATTTTGTGATTGCATAGTGGTTGTGGCCATGAGAGGGCATAGAGAAATGCCAGTTTGAGACTAAGTAGGTGGGTTATCTCCTACAGTATGTTCTAAGGTTGTGTGGTTCTTATGGTGATTTTGTGGAGAGTTTCTTTCTAACGGTGGGTCACACGTGCTGCAATTTAAGTTTGGATCGCTTGAGGAAGTTGGCTTGACTGTCACGAGGATGAATATGAGTATAGCAAATGATTTGAAGTATCTGTATGATTAGAGCTACATCAGTTCACGAGGGATTTGGCTGAGTTACGGTGCGAGATAGTGGCATTTATGAAGTAAGGGAATTGTAGGTTATCGGATGTTATGTTCTATGGCTTTGAGCCAAGTCGGGGAGTCTGATATCAAATATTTGATTGCATGGTTATATGTTGTACTAGTTTTGATCTAAGTCATGTTTGAGAATCAATTATGACTTAAAGAAATAGGTTTTGAGGATGACTCGGGTAAGGAAGTTTCTGGCTGCATAATGTATTACACCTTATGGATATATGAAAGTCTTGGAATAGTTTAGGTTTGTTGTTCATGATGGATGTAATGTACAAAGAAAAGGGATTCACTCAGTTGCATTAAGGCGGGGTTACTTCGTTGGTGTTGTAGTGCTAATAGGAAATAGGTTGTTCGGCCCGGTTGGGCGGTGCAATTGAGATTTGAGCAGAGTGGATGACTATCGAGAAGGTTATAATGGATTCAATATTTATCTATGGAAATTGAGAATTTTCTGGATTTATATATGGCTAGAATCTGTGATTTGCATTGGATGGTGTCGATACTCGCATTATTTCTATCATTATGGATTCTACATGTTAGTATTAGAGATATTAAGGAAACAACTTTAGATTCACTTAAGGTCTCTTAAGAGTGGGTATCTCGGATGCGGTATTTTTAGGCGCTTATGAGGGAATACAGTAGTTTATGGGCTTTAGGGCGACGTGGTTTCATGCTAGGATCTCTTGTAGTGAGCTTTGGGTTGAGGATCGTAGTGTACTGTCAAGGATAGGTGTTAACTTGAAGGAAATTCAAAAGAAACTCGGGGAAATAGTACAGCTCGGTAGTAGATCGGATCAGCATGGTAATGGGTATAATCAATTCTTTTGGTTCATATGATGTGGTGAGTCTCTACAGGTGTTCTGTGGCAATACTCTTGGGTTTGGTGACCTGCGTGACTTGGTTGAGTTAGAGGGATTCAGTTCTGATGGCTTGGCTATGTGCATATGGGTTTCGTAAAGTTCTCGATGATTTCTACCACAGTGTGAGATGGATATTTTCTACCGGCATGAGGAGTATGTTGCGTATTGTGATCTTCTCCTGGATGGGATCAAGTGGAATGTTTTTGACTGATCAAGTATGTATTCTACTTATGACTCGGAGTTGATTACGCCTTGGTTATGGTCTTTCCGGGCTGTGGTATATTGTGTTATTTGCTTCTCCATAGTTATGGTCATGTACTTCGTGTACTTGATGTTGAATTGCACGTGGTTGTTGATTTTGAGCATTGTGGCTTGAGGTATTTCATATGGATCGATGTTTGGATGGGTCACGTATTGCAATGGGGTTATGTTGGGAAATGATCCTTTGTGATAGATTCATGCTTCTTGGTTCTACTATGTGTGATGGGTTCATAGCATTGCGTTTGTGGTGGTACTTGTTTGCTTGCGGGATAGTTCTCTCATTTGAGTCATTTTCCATGTTTGATTATATGTGAGTTGTTGCTATTTGGTGCACTTGCACGGTTGGTGGATTTAGGTTGTGTTGGTGTAGTATGTCAGTAGATCAACTTGTATTTGATGAGATGAGATCATCGGACCTAAAATGGGTGCTATCAGATTTGATTACGATATGTTTAGAAGAATAATATCGGAAGTCGGCTTAGAACTAGGCTTTGGTTCTTGTCGGACGAGAGAGAGCTCCATAAATTGTTGATCTGATGAGTGGTTATGAGTTCCTACATGTTTCTTTCCTCATCAGGAGTGTACGAAGGTTTTGAACGAGGTTTTATTTGATATGAGGTTTATTACCGACATCGGGTTTGTTTTGAGCAGCTACTGTGATCAGAAATTATTGCTACGAGTATGCGAGTTATGTGGTATATCATATGATTACATCTTGGGTTATGGTTAAGGCTTGATACAGCTTGTTCAGACTTATACAGCGTGTAGATGCGAGATTTTGGTTTTATAATGAATTTCGGATGTTGGAAATTGGGTTCTAAGGTTTACGGACTAAGGTTGGAGTAAGGATCTTCAGTTATGTTGTGTTCTCAAGCTTATATGGAATAGGGTGACGTGGGATCACCCCCGGGTATGTGCAAGGTGAGTTTACATAGTGATTTGATGGCTTTGGAACGACTCTTGGCACGTTTGAGGACGAACGTATGTTTAAATGTGGGAGAATATAACGATCCAACCGGTCATTTTGAGCATTTGCATTTCGTTTAGCTGTTTAAAGTCTTGAGTTGCTTCATATGATGTATTATGACTTGTGTGAATCATCAGTTTCGGTTTTCGGGTTATTCAGAATTAGTTTGGAAGAATGAATTTCATGTTTGAAGCTTTAAATTGGAAGAGTTGACCGAGTTTGAACTTTTGTGTATTTGACCTAAGATCGGAGTTTTGATGGTTCCGTTAGGTATGGATGGTGATTTTGGCTTGGGCGTATGCCTGGATTTGAATTTGGATGTCTCTAGAAGGTTTTGGTGCTATTTGGCGAAAGTTGGTAATATGAAGGCTTGGAATGTTCATAAGTTTGACTGGGAGTTGACTGTAGATTTTGCAATGATACGGATATACCACAAGTCCCAGCACCACCCCATGCAAATCTCATATCTTAGTCATGTATAATTCCGGGGAACTCTTCAACACTGCATGAATACCTCAGACCCAAAGCTGATATAGCATTTGCCCATGCAATCTGATTGTCGATAGTAGACTCCCCACTTGGCACGAAGTCATAGGACATAACATCCGATGATCCAAAATACCAACCTTCATAAGCTCGTACAGCAGTACTCAGATACAAGAACTTGTTGCATCCCACACTTGAACAACTAAATATCTACAAACACGTCTGTGTCCTTAGTCCGGACAACACCTTGAGACAAAGATCGAGCATCCATGACCCCCTTGTAGCCCATCCATAGCATTACAAATCATCGGAACATAGCTGATACCGAGTGCGCAACATCATATACGAGTGGATGTAAAGAAATATAAGATATATGTTATGCTTCAAGATGAATCAATGCCACACGATAAAGAATGAAAGGAGTGGAATTTCCTAATAGTTTCGTAGCCTCTCGAAGATAAGTACAAAGGTCTTCGTACTGATTCACAAGACTCTACCAAACTTGCCTATGACTTGTAGCACCTATGAACCTAGAGCTCTGATGCCAACTTGTCACGACCCCAATTTCTCACCTTAGAATATTGTGATAGCACCTAGTCTCTAAAACTAGGTAAGTCTAACACATATTGGGTTATCAACCGAAATGAACTATTAAATCATTAATCCATAAAGCAGTGATGGACATACATAGCTGCAAACGGTTAATAGTAATACTTTTCCCAAAACCGGTAGTACAGAGTCAGAAGCTCTACTCGAATACACTAGAATTTCTAAATAAAATACTATTTTGAATTACAAATAACAGTAGCATAATGAAGTAAGATGGTGACTCTGAGGCATGCGAACGTCAAGCAGGTATATCTTGAAGTCTCCAGCCAAATAGACGCAACTCTTAATATCACGATCCAAAATACCTGGATCTGCACAAAAATGTACAAAAGAGTATCATGAGTACACCACAACGGTACAGGGTAAGTATCAAGCCTAACCTCGGTAGATTAGTGACGAGGCCAGGTCAAGACACCTACTAGACATAGAAACCTGTTCAAGATATACATAAAGCTAACAATAGATATGACATAAATGTAAGGCTAACGGCGGAAAGATTATAGATTTACAACCAATAATGAAATAACAAAAACACAAATGGCAGCAAGTAGTAAACGGGTAATAACGAAGCAACATAAACAGAACACCGATGAGATATGAATGAACTCAAATAAGGAAAAACAGATGACAACTCAAATAATCAAATCGTCCCCAACGCATGGACTTACAACCAGAAATTTCCCGAAGCGCCACACCTCGTAAATCACAAATCATGAACCATAATTTCTAAATCTTACATGTATGGTACCTCGTGCCCAAAACAACAATCACCTTCGTACGGCAAAGCCCACGTGCTACCTTGTACATTTCAACCGTGACAATTATCAATTAAAATGATCGAGGGATATATTTAAATACCATAAAGCATAATATAAATTTTAAAAGTAAGGCGTCAAATGAAATATTGAGTTTATTTTAGAAGTCAAATAAAGTAAAGTAAGATACAATATTTTTTACAAAATAGAGTATCAGATGGGTTTAGTTTAGAAATCAATAAAATTGAGTAAAAATATTATATTTAAACGCAAAACCTTAATTGAATTAACGAATTAAATATAGAACTTGTTAAAATAAAAGCATGATAATAGTTCTAAGTAAAGTAAACATCAAGTAGGGTGATGAGTAAAATTTGAGAATTCAATTATAGTGAAAGTACAATAACTATTTAAAATGATAAGGCGCCGAATGAGATAACGAGTTCTATCTTAAGAGACACATAGGATAAGACATGTAAATGATTCTTTTATTTGAGCCGTTATGCTACCAACAATTCAATAGAATACAATATAGCGACTCCACGCAATTAAATTCACATTGACAATCAATTCACCAAGCTATAACGGAGGCAAAGGTTGGCATGTTAAAGCAATACAACAAATCACGTAGAGTGCATGATTGACACAAGAAACCACAATCATTCCAACGCCAAGATAACAACAAATAACCAAACATAATCAAAATACAAGTGATATGATTTAAGGAAAAATAATAACCAATCAAATCAACAAGTTGTCCAAATATAGAATGTACAATAAGCTTCACAACCGAGGTACCGCCTCGTATTCACTTTTCACAATTTCAATCACAATATTTCCTTATATCACCGCGAGAGCCTTATATTTAGTTTTGAAAATTATTCTTCCCGAAATAGCAACCCACGTTTTAGCCCACCTTATCTCACCGCGTGGCTTTAAGTAGTTCCCCTACTAGCAATACGTGTATTAAGCCCACCTTATCTTACTGCATGTGTATCAACCCCTAGCCTTATACCGCCACATACATATCAATATCACAATATAATCACATCTCGCACCACAAATTCCCATATTCCACAACTTGCCAAAAGAATCAACAATACAAATATTTTCACAACAAATAGCCCATGGCTCAACCACAATATGTACGCGAATCTCAACAATAACAAAATGAATGTGAAATTGCTCAACGAGAAAGATATCTCAACAATTAACAACTTCACCTCAATGTAATAATGGCTTTTACAACTTCAACACCAATAACTCAATAAGAATATATTCCACGAAATAATAACTTCAAGTAAAGAATTCAACAATTAGAGATGTGACAAGACAATATGGAAGGCAATAACTTCAACTAAAACACATGAGAGTGAAATAACAAGTAAGGGGTAGAAAGAGTGTCAGGAATGTCAAATAAAGCATATAAGGGTAGATTAACACATGTAAGAGTAGTTTAACAATGAGAAATATAACATGTTATGACAATTCAATTAAAGGCATGGAAAGAGTCTAAATAACCTAAACCGATCAATTACCACATATATCCCGTGTACCCACTCATCACCTTGCGTACACGGCTTTCACATAACACAATTAGCACAAATCAAACAAAATCCTAAGGGGTAGTTCCCCACACAATATTAGGCAATATACTTACCTCAATTAGGCCAAATCAACACTCAAAGATCGTTTTCTCTTTAAAACTAGCCTCCACACGACTCAAATCTAACCAAAACGACTTAATAACATCAAATGGTGCATGAGAAACAAATTAAAATACATAAAGATATAATCTTTACACATTTTTCAAAAAGTCTACAAAAGTCAACGCCTGGCTCATCCGGTCAAAACATGGGTCCAAGGGTAGATTCTGACTACCCGTAATGCCACGAGTCCATATATGTGTCTTGTTTTAAAATCCGAGTCCTAATCGACTCTCAAAACTCAATCTCTCGTTTTTCAAAACTTAGGCAAAATTTCTCAAATAAATTGAGAAATGTTCACTTTGATTCACATAAATTTGATATTAAATCTAAGATATAATCATGAAATATAGTTGAAAATTAATTAAAATTATTTACCCAATAGTTTGGTATAATATTTTCTCCACAAAATCACCTCTCGCCGAGTCTAGGGTTCAAGATATGATAAAATGAAGCTAAGTCCCGAAATACTCAGCTATAAACAAGCTGCAAATGCCGCATTTGCGACCTGGTGCGCACCCCACAAAAGCGAACAAATGTCCGCAAAAGCGAACCCTGAGAAGCACTGCCGAAGTTGCATTTGCGATAAAATACTATGCAAATGAGAAGGTCACCAGTCATCGCAAAAGCAAAAGCGCACTGCCAGGCTTTGCAAAAGCGAGGTCCCTTCCCAGAAGCCCAACATCTCAATTGCGATGCAAATGTTTGCGAATGCAAACCTTCCTGTTCCCAGCCTATCATCACAAAAGTGAGATGGATCTCGCAAATGCGGATGTCGCAAATGCGATGAAAACCTCGCAAATGCTAGAACAGAGCACCAGAACCAGCTGAACCTTCTACAACCTCTCTGAAACGCGTCCACAACTCATCCGAGCCCTGGGGGCTCCACAAAAAACATCAACACAAGTCTAAAAATATCATATGAACTCACTCGTGCATTTAAAATACAAAACTAACATCTTGAACTATGAATCGAACATCAAAACACTTGAATTCCAAAGAAAGTTCAAGAACTTCTAGAATTACAACCAACCGTTCGAATCCTATCAACCAACTCCGATTGACACCAAACTTTACAGACAAGTTATAAATGAGAAAGCGGACCTATTCCAAGTCCCAAACCTAAATTCTAAGCTCGATAACCACAAAGTAAAATCATGGTCAAACTTAGGAAATAAATTTTCAACTTTCGCCAATTATGGCTAAAACCTTCTAGAAGCTTCCAAATTAAAATCCGGGCATATGGCCAAGTCCAAAATCACCATTCGGACCGAACGGAACTGTCAAAACTCTAATCTAAGATCAAACACGCAAAAGTCAAACTTGGTCAACCCTTCCAACTTAATGTTCTGAAATGAGAATTATTCTTCCAAATAAGCTCTGAATCACTTGAAAACCAAAACCAATGATACTCGCAAGTCGTAATAAACCATATGAAGCTACTCGAGACCTTAAACCACTGAATTGCATTCAAAGACTCAAAATGACCGGTCGGGTAGTTACATACTCGTTCTTTAGATGCATACATGCACTCTACCCTCGTTTTTATCTATATTATCTATCTTGTATGTTACTGTTACTTAGTTTACCTATATGTTTCCTATTTTGTCTTTTACTATCATACCTATGTCCCTACCCTATTTTTTACCATTACATATATGCTTTATACTTGATTTATTCTTGTTACATGTCCTTACCTATTTCATGCCTTTACTTGTTACATACTTTTACTTGCCTTTACATATTATCAGTCTTTACTTACCACTTGTCTTTACTTATCACATGTCTTTACTTGCTATATGCCTTTACTTTCCACATGCCTCTACTTGTTACATGCTTTTATTTATTAATATCTTTACTTGATACATGTTTTTACTTGCTACTCGCCTTTACTCGTTTCATGTCTTAGTATTTATGATATGTCGTATTGGGTGACTATTAGATTGTTTGTGTGTTTAAGATTTGTTGGAGCCTTCTCAATATACATATGTGAGGCTAGCTCTTGGATACTTATTTGCCTATTATACATCGTTCGAGTTTGCATTTCCTAGTTCAGTTTTGCTAAGCCTTTTTTATGTGCTATGTTTTAAATTTTCCCATGCTAGTTATTGTTGGATGATTTCATATGAAATGGTATAATGGGATCGGGTTGCATGCCGCAATGATATTCATATTTATATTGGGATCGGGTTGCACGCTGCAAAGGTATTCATATTGGTAGGGATCGGGTTGCATGCCACAATGATATTCACATTGATAGTAGGATGGGGTTGCACGCTGCAATAGCATTTATTGATAGTGGGATCGGGGTTGCACGTCGCAACAATATTTGTTATTGATAGTTGGTTATGATCCTTTTACGTATTTCATGATTATTCTTTCCTTCTTAGAAATGGTTCATAAGGTTATGTCTTTGTTTGCTACGTGTATTAACTTGCTCTTTCGTTCTCCAGTTGATGCTCTTACTATTATTCGTTATATCTTTTGCCTTGTTTTCCTGCTTATTATCTGCACTGGTAAATATTAAGTGTCTATCTTTTGGCTTAAAAACCTCGTCACTACTTTACCGAGGTTAGTTAAGATACTTACTGGGTACATAGGGTCGGTTGTACTCATACTACACTTATGCACTTTGCATGCAGATTTTGGAGTTGAGCGGTTGTGGATGACGAGGCTAGAATTGGGATGTACCATCTTTCCATATTCAAGCTACCCCTTGTTCAAGGTGGTTTAGGACTTAAAATTCTGTTTATGTAAACTTCAAACAGATGTTATATTTAATCTTCGTACTAGCTTTGTAAATCCAAATCTTAGTGGATCATGACTTGTACTGTCACAACCCAAAATCCAACTAGTCGTGATGGCACCTAACCCAACCCGTTAGGTAAGACAATTACCAACTATCCAATTCTAATAATAATTATTATAGCAACTTAAGTAAATAAAGGTCTTAATCTTATTCAATCCCCAAGAACTGGTAGTACAAATCACGAGCTTCTAAGAATAGAGTTTACAAAGAGGAAATGAAATAAATACATAGTCTGTTTGAATAGTACATAAACAAAGCTTTTATAAATCTAAGGCTACCATGAACAAGAGGCAGCTACAACAGGAACACAGGTACATCTTCCAATCCTGCAACCATCGAGCACGGCAACAACATCAACCAACATCTGCACGCAATGTGTAGAAGTGTAGTATCAGTACATCTGACCCCATCTAATGAGTAAGTACCAAACCTAGCCTTAGGTTGAAAGTACTGATGAGCTTCCACCAAGGTCGGGTCCAAACCACAAATCCACAACAGTTCATAACAACATAAATCAAATAATACCAGAAGTAACTCACAGATACAATGCTCAGCAAAATCATGATTTCAAAAATAATAGTTCTTCCTTTCAAATATATCAGTGAAAACCCAAATCATTTACCGAAATTGTCAAAAATTATGAATAAGTTTGAAAACAATAATTTTCCCCAAAAATCCTTTCAATAAAAAATGAGATGTTTCTTTTTCTTTCGAGATAACCCGTGTAAAAATAAATGTATCACTATGCCCATCTGTCAAACAAATGTGTGAAAAATCATGAATGATGTGATGCAGTACAGCATGAGAAAAATACATCCATATGCACGTATGTCATGTATGCATGCCAATGCGATGCAACTCAATGATAAAATCATAAACAACAGCCCCTTGGACATAACTCACAATCACTCATATACAGCCCCTCGGGGAAACCTCATAATCACTCATGCCTCTCGGGCATACGTCACAATCACTCATGCCACTCGGGCACACCTCACAATCACTCATGCCTCCCAGTCACTCATCACTCGGCACTCGGCACTCGCACTCAGTAGGTACCTGCACTAATTGGGGGTGTGTACAGACTCCGGAGGAGCTCCTTCAGCCCAAGCACTACAATCTGCATGGACAACTCATGTGCTCTAATATAATATCAGAATCTGCACGGACAACTCACGTGCCATAATAAGACAATAAGGCATGTTGCAGGCGAGCATCCCCGATCCATATAATAGTAATAATATATATAAAGCCAGCATGGCCTGCTGCGGCGTGCAACCCGATACCAAAAATATCCTTATAATCAGGCCCCCGGCCTCCCTGAGTCATCAATCTCTCCAGTCTCTCTCTCATGGGTTCACAATGTCATGAGAATAGCCCAAAAATGGTGATATGATGTATCAATGAATAACAACAAAGACTGAGATATGATATGTAATGAAATGAATATGACTGAGTATGAATTTTTAATTTTTAACAAATAATTCACAATAATATGACCTCTGTGGGTCCCAAAATACTGGCACACAATCTCAACATAATTTTTAATATGCTTTTCAGCTCAATTTCTTTAACACATAAAACCACAGGGAGAATGCCAATATTATTTAACTACAAAATTCCACATAAATAATTATGTCACAATTTCTATAGTGTACGCCCACACGCCCATCACATATCATGTGCTGCACCTCCCAACAATTCACATAATACATATATTCAGGGTTCATACCCTCAGCTCCAAGATTAGAAGAGTTACTTACCTCGAACAAGCCAAATCCAATGTCAAGCAAGCTAAGCAATGCTCTAGAAATTCCATTATGCGCATATCAACTTCCAAACGGATCGAATCTAGTCACAATTAATTTGATTCAGCCCACATAATTTATAGTAATTAATTCCATATCAAAATACTAATATTTTCCACAAAATCCGAAATTACGCCCCAAAAATCATTCGCGGGGCCCACGTCTCGAAATCCGATGAAACTCACAAAATACGACAACCCATCCAATTACAAGTTCAACCAAACTAATTTCACTCAAATCCAACTCCAAATCGGTATTCAAAATCGAAATATTCATTTTCTGACATTATAGAACTTTCCTTCAATTTCTCTTGAAGATTCGATAATCTTACACCATAAATGAAGATTAATTCATGGAATATAATCACAAGGGATTCAAGAACACTTACCCCAAGTTGTGTGGAAAACTTCCTCACCAAAATCGCCCAAATCGAGCTCCAAAATCCGAAAATGGGTGAAAATGTTGAACCCTCGAATTTTAAAGGATTCTTCCCAGCACTTTCGCAGATGCGGACAAGAGATTGCATATGCGACCTTCGCTTCTGTGGGAAAAATCTTGCTTCTACGAGAACAACTTGGCCAGCCATCATCGCTTCTGCGACGCCAAGGACCGCTCCTGCCATCGCGCTTCTGTGCGCGTTGGGCCGCTCCTGCGCAAGCGCTTCTGCGCTCTGGCTTCCGCTTCTGTGATGCCTTCCCAGCCAGCACTCCCTCGCTTCTGCGACTTGAGTGTCACTTCTACGACCATCGCACCTGCGAGCCCATTTCCGCAGGTGCAAAGACACCAGCAACAGAAAAATTTCAAGCCTTAGCCAAAACTTCTAAAATGCTCCGAACCTCGTCCGAAACTCACCCGAGCCCCTCGGGACCCCGTCCGAACATACCAATAAGTCCCATAACATAATACGGACCTACTCGAGGCCTCAAATCACACCTAACAACATCAAAATGATGAATCACACCTCAATTCGAAATCATTGAACTTTAAAACTTTAAATTCTGTATCTTGTGCCGAAACACATCAACTCACGTCCGATTGACCTGAAATGTTGCACATAAGTCACATTTCACATTACAGACCTATTCAAATTTTCAGAATCGGATTCCGACCCCGATATGAAAAAGTCAACTCCCCCCCCCCCNTTTAACTTTTGGCACTTCAAGCCACATTCCACTACGGAACTCCAAATAATTTTTCGGACACGATCCTAAGTCCAAATTCACCATACGGAGCTATTGGAATCATCAAAACTCCATTCCGGGATCGTTTACACATAAGTCGACATTCGGTCACTATTTTAACTTAAGCTTTGAACCCTGGAACTAAGTGTTTCAATTCATTCCAAAATCTCACCTGACCCGAACCATTTACCCCGGCAATTCACACAACAACTGTAAAGTACAATTTGAGCAGTAAAGGGGAAACAGAGTTGTAATACTCAAAACGACCGGCCGGGTCATTACATTCTCCCCCACTTAAACATATGTTCGTCCTCGAACGTGCCAAGAGTTGTTTTCAAGCCATCAAATCACCGTTCCATCTTACCATACACGTACCCGGGATTGAACCCACGTCACCCTATTCCATATAGGCTTGACAACATAATACAACTGAAATCATTAATTTAACTTTAGCCCATAAATCTTGGAATTTAATTTCCAACCTTTAGAATTTCTTTCAAGACACAAATCTTATATTTACACACTGTATGAGTTTGAACGGGTGTATCAAGCCATAACTATAACCATAACCATAACCATAACCATAACCATAACCATGGACATAATCACCTAACATATTACACAACTCGCATGCTCGTAGCACCATTCCTGACTATAGTGACTACTCCAAAACCAACCAATTACTAGTATTAAACCCATATCGAACCAAACCTCATACCAAAACCTTCGTACACTATTGATAATAAAAGAAACACACGAAGTTTCATGACCACTTACCAGGTCAACAAGTAACGGAGCTCTCTTGCCCCAGTCAGAACCATAATCGCTTTCTGAGCCGACTTTCAATATCATAATCCCGAATATACCGAAATTAAACCTGATAGTACCCATTCCAGGTCCAATGACCTTATATTACTAAACATAACTGTTCCACAGACATACTGCACTAATATAACTCGGAGCCATAACCTGTGCCATCCGTGCACCAATACGCAACCATTCAAATGTACTCAGTCATGAAAAATGACTCAAATGAGAGAACTGCCCCGCCAGATTAACAAGTACCGCCACAACAAAATGCTGAAAATTCATCATACACCGTAGAGCCATCACCCGATCCTAACACAAGGTTCATACTTTAACATAACTCTGTTGCAGTGCGTGACCCTAGCCAAACACTGGTCCATAATATATACCTCGAGCCACCCCGCTCAAAATCAATAATCACAGAGAGGCAAATGGCAAAAAAAATATGCCACACAAAACCTGAAAGAACATAACCATTATGCAATCGATCATGCAATACCCAAATACTTATCACGCTCGAATTCCGCTATAAAATTCAAATAGAACCGCACCATCTGTGCACATAACCAATGAATCACAACTCCTCGTAGCATAAAGGAGTAACTCACAGATCATTTCAGAATATGAATAAGTTCAACATCAATCGAATGACATATCCCTCAACAATAATAGTATGGAGCCAACCATTCCGGCTCGGTGTAGAATACACATCTTAATTGGGCCTACCTATGGACCCCCAAATCAACTCGGGTTACCCACAAATAGATACAAATCCCTCCAAAAATCCATAATGACTGAATCACAACACATTCTATCATCTGGCTAGCTCCGGCAACAACTTCACAGTCTACAACTATGAAACAATTTATTCCTAAGAACTCCCAAATCTCCAAATCAATAGAACACAGGAATCACCATATTTGATTCCATCTCCACCGCCTGAATGCCTAACACCTTTCTCATACACAATCATCCCACGAGAAATACTTTAAAAGTTCTTCCGTGCCACTTGACAAAATTTGAATATCAGCAGTCTATCAACCATGTGAATACCGCAATACCAATTAAACATTCGTAAGTCAAAATACAATGCGCCTTCTGAAATACGCACCCTTCTCACACACCAGGTAGTAATCGTATTCATTTAGCCATTTGGAACCGCCCATGTTGTCTAAGAATTCATGACCATTCTGCCCAAACTTCATTACCTTCCTTCAAGACTGAATTGTCACCTTGTACATGTAAATCTAACTTCCGCACAACACATAACATCTATCTTGCCATCATGTGAAAAGCACAAGAATCTCATTATCAACTCTGTTCACCAGCAAATTACATATCCGGTTAGTTAGAAACCTTTATCTTGCTTCCTTCCAAGAGGAAATCACAATACACAATACATTTCTCACACCAGTAGAAAATATCCGATTCTAACTATGGTAGAAACCATCAAGAACAATTTGAAATCCATATGCACATAACCAAGCTATTAGAACTAAATTCCTCTAACTCGACCAAACCACGCACGTCACCAAACCCAAGAATATTACCACCAAAACATTTGTAGAGTCTCACCACATCATAATTACCCTTATAAATACCACAACCAAAACACCCACTCGGAAAATACCTTATTTGAGTCTAAGGTTGTTTCATTCACATTCCTGATACCAAAATATAAAATCCATAATTATATACAAAATGCCACAAGTCTCGACACCATCCAACTTAAATCTCAGATTTTAGCCGCTAACAAATCCGCCAAAAATTCTCAATTGCTATATAAAATTCTCAAACCCACTAGAATTTTCTCGGGAGTCACCCACTTTACTCAAATCTAATTGCACCGCCCAAATGGGCCAAAAGACACGTGCCCCATTATCACAATAACACTCAAAGAAGTAACTCTACTTTAACACCACCTATCAAATTCATACTTCTGCGCACTACATCATTCACCCATAACAACTCACTCATCCCACGATTTTCATATGCCCATACGTGCAATATAATCCATAACCAGGAATTTCCTTATTCGAGTCATCCTCGATCTCAACTTCTGCAAGTCATAACTAACCCACAAGTATGACTCAAACCAAAATTAAAATTTAACACCTAACCATGAAATCAAATTGTCAATAGTAGACTCCCCCACTTGGCTAAAAGCCATAGATTAAAACACTCCATAATCCACAATACCCATACTTTATTACTGTCATAATACTGTAGTCAGTGCAACAAAATTCTTCTCAAGCTCATACAACGCCAACCAGAAAAATACCCAAATCATCCGCTAAGCTCGTAATCATTCTCTTGACACTCAGGTCAACTTTCTCAACCAGATTCAAATTCAACTCTCCACACATACGCCCTGCTAGCGAAAAAGTAACTCTCCACTCACCTATAAGGAACATACCTACGTAGATTACTCTCTAGGAGATAACCCACCTCCCTAGCCTCAAATTGGCATCTTGTTATATCTTTTCGCAACCACAATTTCTATGCAATCACTAAATCTTTCCAAGTCCAAACTTATTAACAAGACATGAGAATTTAATTTGTCCCAAAATTTAACAATCGTGAAAGATCAAACATTCACACTCAAGACTGTACGTCACATCAAAACGAAAATCAAGCACCCAATGGCCTTCCTTTACGTTTCAAGGAAACACTTCTCGTCACATTCAAATCGTCTTAACACATCTCACAGTTTCATCATACACATCACAAAGCCATTTCACATTTCACCGCCCATCAAGCCACAAATTCCCCTCGCGTGGACATTACCGGACATATGAGTCCAATTGTACAAGTTACAACTGAAGCTACCGAGCTTAATCTGCGGTCTAAACTTGGCTTCAAGTCCTCCAGACTGGCCCATCACCAAAACACATAATACATATCTCTAACCTCATTCATAGAATCATAAGCCGGCGATGCACAGCTGATACTAAGCACTCATGTGCGCATACGAATACGTGGAAGGAATTCAAAGAGTTATGTCTCAAGCTGAGTCAATCTCGCACAATAAGGAAAGAAAGATGGGAAGCATATATCCTAAATGCCATGTAGCCTCTCAAAGATAAGTATGGACGTCATCAAACCGATCCGCAAGACTCTACTAGACACTTGCTCATGACTTGTAGAACCTATGAACCTAGAGCTCTGATACCACCTTGTCACGACCCAAAATCCAACTAGTCGTGATGGCACCTAATGCAACCCGTTAGGTAAGCCAATTATCAACTATCCAATTCCAAAAATAATTATTATAGCAACTTAAGTAAATAAAGGTCTTAATCTTTTACAATCCCAAGAACTGGTAGTACAAATCATGAGCTTCTAAGAATAGAGTTTACAAAGCGTAAATGAAATAAATACATAATCTGTTTGAATAGTACATAAACAGAGCTTTTATAAATCTAAGGCTGTCATGAACAAGAAGCAGCTGCAACAGGAATGCAGGTACATCTTCAAATCCCGCAACCATCGAGTACATCAACAACAACAGCCAACATCTGCACGCAATGTGCAGAAGTGTAGTATCAGTACAACCGACTCATGTACTGAGTAAGTAACAAACCTAGCCTTAGGTTAGAAGTAGTGACGAGCTTCCACCAAGGTCAGGTCCAAACCACAAATCCACAATAGTTCATAACAACATAAATCAAATAATACCATAAGTAACTCACAGATACAATGCTCAGCAAAATCATGATTTCAAAAATAATAGTTCTTCCTCTCAAGTATATCAGTGAAAATCCAAATCATTTACCGAAATTGAAGAAAATTATGAATAAGTTTAAAAACAGTAATTTTTTCCAAAAATCCTTTCAATAATAAATGAGATGTTTCTTTTTCTTTCCAGATAACCCGTGTAAAAACAAATGTATCATTATGCCCATCTGTCAAAAACAATGTGTGCAAAATCATGAATGATGTGATGCAGTACATCATGAGGAAAATATATCTCTATGTCTGTATGTCATGTGTGCATGCCAATACTATGCAACTCAATGATAAAATCATAAACAACATCCCCTCGAGTATACCTCACAATCACTCATATACAGCCCCTCGGGCAAACCTCACAATCACTCATGCCTCTCGGGCATACCTCACAATCACTCATATACAGCCCCTCGGGCAAACCTCACAATCACTCATACATCTTGGGCATACCTCACAATCACCCATGCCACTCGGGCATACCTCACAATCACTCATGCCTCCCAGTCACTCATCACTCGGCACTTGGTACTCGCACTCAGTAGGTACATGCGCTCACTGGGGGTGTGTACAAACTTTGGAGGGGCTCCTTCAGCCCAAGCGCTATAATCTGCACGGACAACTCACGTGCTATAATATCATATCAGAATCTGCACGGACAACTCACACGCCATAATAAGCCAATAAGGCCTATTGCAGGCGAGCAACCCCGATCCATATAATAGTAATAATATATATAAAGCCAACATGTCATGCTGCGGCATGCATACCGATCCCAAAAATATCCTCGCAATCAGGCCCTCGGCCTCCCTCAGTTATCAATCTCTCCAGTCTCTATCTCATGGGCTCACAATTTCATGAGAATAACCCAAAAATGGTGATATAATGTATCAATGAATAACAACAGAGACTGAGATATGATATGTAATGAAATAAATATGACTGAGAATGAATTTGTAATTTTTAACAAATAATTCACAACAATATGACCTGTGTGGGTCCCATAATACTGGCACACAGTCTCAACATAATTTTTAATATACTTTTCAGCTCAATTTCTTTAACACATAAAACTGTATGGAGAATGCCAAGATTATTTAACTATACAATTCCACATAAATAATTATGTCATAATTTCTATAGTGCATGCCCACACACCTGTCACCTAGCATGTGCGTCACCTCCCAACAAGATTAGAAGAGTTACTTACCTCGAACAAGGACTAATAGTAGGTAAGATGTTTGGTCATGATAGTTGTGACGGCTTGGGACAAGGACTAATTTGATATGAGGCATGTCACAAGTATCAAATTTGGTAATGAGCGGTTATTGCAGACAGGAGATATGGCTTTGGGTATATGAGTTATGGGGTGTATCATGTGATTACATCTTAGAGGTAAATTTATGACTAATGAGCTTGTTGAGAGTGGTATGGTGTATATATATACAAGAATCATACCTTAGAGAAAGTTCCAAATATTGAAATGTTGTTCAAAGGCTTATATGCTAAGGTTGGAGGAAGAATCTTTAGCCGGGAATGTGTTAATAGATGTATGTGGATCATGTGATTACATCTTAGAGGTAAATGAGTAATGGGGTGTATCATGTGATTACATCTTAGAGGTAAATTTATGACTCATGAGCTTGTTGAGAGTGGTATGGTGTATATATATACAAGAATCATACCTTAGAGAAAGTTCCAAATATTGAAATTTTGTTCAAAGGCTTATATGCTAAGGTTGGAGGAAGAATCTTTAGCCGGGAATGTGTTAATAGATGTATGTGGATCATGTGATTACATCTTAGAGGTAAATTTATGACTCATGAGCTTGTTGAGAGTGGTATGGTGTATATATATACAAGAATCATACCTTAGAGAAAGTTCCAAATATTGAAATTTTGTTCAAAGGCTTATATGCTAAGGTTGGAGGAAGAATCTTTAGCCGGGAATGTGTTAATAGATGTATGTGGATCGAGGTGTCATGGAATCACTTGTGGATATGTGTATGATGATCTTATACAATTATTTGATGACTTTGGAATGACTCTTGGCACGTTCGAGGATGAATGTATGTTTAAGTGGGGGAGAATGTAATGATCTGGCCAGTCATTTTGAGCTCTATTATTTAGTTCTGTGATTTAAGACCTTGAATAGTTTCATATGATATGTTACAACTTGAATGTGTGGTTGGTTTTGATCTACGAGAGGTTTGGGAGTGGTTTGGAAGGATAATTCTTAATTTGGAAGCTTAGATTATAAGAGTTGACCAAAGTTTGAATTTTGAGTAGATGATCTAGGATTGATGAATTTATGGTTCCAACAGGTTCGTATAGTGATTTTGGACTTTGACATATGTTTGAATTTGATTTCGGTTGTTCATAGAAGATTTTAACTCTGTTTGCCTAAAGTTGGCAATTTGAAGAATTAGAGAGTTCATAGATTTGAGTGGTAGTTGACTTTGGCGCTATCAAACTCTTATTGTGATTTTGAGACCATTTATAGGTTCATTTTATTGAATGAAGTTTGTATTCAAAGTTTGGTTGTAATCTGAGGTGTTTAAGAGTGATTCTAATACTTGAGTTGCATACGAGCTAAGTTTAAGAATTTGAGTTGACCACGATCTTGGATTCATGATTTGAAATTTTCAGTGGATCTGTATGATACCTTTTGGACTTGTCCGCAAGTTTTGGTTAGATTCCGATGAGTTTCGGATGGGTTTGGATAGTGTTATACTCGTATTTGATGTTTGGACGTCGTTATTTAAGCATAAAGGGTACCACATTAAAACTATTATCTTTAAATTGTATTTTAGTCGAACTATTATATCCGTATAGTGATTTCGGAATTATAGCAACAAGAATCATCAAATTCCGATGTCGTATGAGAGAGTTATGCCCATTTTAGTGTCGGGAAAGATTGATGGTGCTGATGCACCGAACAAGTGGGAAAGGGCCGTAGAAGCGGATTTTGGATGCAGAAGCGACCCCTAGGACCTTAGGACTCGTAGAAGTGTTTTTGCGTTACAGAAGAAAAAATCATCCCTACAAAAATTCCAGAATTCGTCTATTTGGAATTTTCAACGTAATTGGAGTTCTAGAGGTCGACTTTAGGCGATTTTTGTGACGTTTTTCCCATCTTGAAGAGAGGATAAGAATATAAACCTATTTGTTTTTATTATTACTTCTATTTAATTAGCATTTATTTCATGATTTGGGTTGGTAAAAATGGGGTTTGAGCTCCAAAGTTGGAAAATAATAAATCCTTGATTTGAGGGTCAATTCATGGACAGAATTTAATGATTTTGGATTTAGACTATATGAGTTATGGGCGAACTATATCTAGGATCAATTTCGGATTCCGGGCCAGGGGGCTCGAGCTTTACTTTTGTTGCCTATTTAATTTTGGCTAAAAATTGAATCTTTTTTATATGAAATCAATTCTTAAAGCTTGTATTGACTCATTTTAGTAATGTTTGACTAGATTCGAGTCATTTGGAGTTGGCTTTTGGAAGGAAAGACAGTTATTGTTATTAAAGCTTGACGGGAAAAGGCAATTCTCTTGCCTAATCTTGTTAGAAGGAATTTCCCTCGTAGGTATTCTACTTGCTATATGATATGTGTTATGGGAGCTACATACGTACGAGGTGACGAACGTCCGTGTGTATGCTAGATTATTTTGATACGTTCGGGTAGACTTAGACTTGTACCATGCTTTAATTGTAAATCTTGAGTTATTTTTTGTTTGTTTAAATGCTTTAGTTCATAATTTAGCCTGAGAGTAGACCTGCATAGTTTACTGAGCTTTGTTATTCTAGAGATTTGACATACTACTAATTAGTCGTGGAAATTATACCTTCTCTTACGGATTTCAAATCTCGCGTAGTACTCATTTGTTCTAAAGTTTCATGATCTCTTTACTCGTAAGCATCTTCGTGAGTTGGGCTAGTGACCCGCCGAAAGTTTCAATACTCTTATGATATCAGGTTGTTCGCCTCGACAGGATTATGTAATATCACTCTTATAGGATTGGGTTATTCGTCTCGGCAAGAATATGTAATACCACTTATGGGATCGGACCGTTCGCCTCAGTAGGAATATGTAATACCACTCTTATGGGATCAGGTCATTCGGCTCGGCAAGATTATGTAACACCACTCTTATGGAATCGAGTCATTCGCCTTAGCGGGATTGTTTATATACTCTTATGGGATCGGGTTGTTTGCCTCAGCAATACTCTTATGAAACACCTTAGTATTATTCTTATGGGATCGGGTTGTTTTCCTCGGCAGGGTTATGTGAAATAATCTGATAGGTAGTCAGTACATACCTGAGTACCTTGACGGACTTGTACCTGATTTTCTTTATTGAAAAACATGTTGTTCGTATTTTTCTGCTTTGTTGCTACTTGCCATGTCTCATACCTGTCTACTTCCTTATGTATTTTGACTATTGGACCACTAGTAAGTATCAATGTTGACTCGTCCCCACTACTTCTTTGAGATTGGACTAGATACTTACTGGGTACGTATTGATTTATGTACTCATACTACACTTATGACAGATTGTGCATGTACTGAGACATGTCTATTTGGTGGTCACATAGGTAAGTAAGCACAGATGCTGAGGAAACTTTGTGGTGAACTATTTCCCATGCTACAATCTATGGCATACAGAGTCCCCTTCCTATTTATTTATTGTATTCTGTCTACCTTTTATTCAGACAGTTATAGTAGTATTGTACATCCCAGTAGATGCTCATGCACTTGTGACACCAGGTTATGAGGATTTTAGATTGTTGTTCACAATTGTATCGCTGTTATGATATTAAGCATTATATTCTGATCGTGTTTTGAATCTTGATGACGATGCCAGTATTTTACCATGACTTTTGGAACGAATTTTGCCCACTCATCTCGCTAGTTATTTTAAAAGTGTTATGAACTACTTTCCATAGTGTTGAGTTATTGTTGGCTTGCCTGACGACAGCGTTGGGCGCCATGATGGATTATAATAGGAATTGGGTCGTGACAATATAGCTTCGTGTTCATGAAGAATAGCAGGTAAGGCTCGTCGTATTTGTGCTTCGCGATCGCGGGGGCACTATCGCGATCGCGAAGGGTACCCACGGGAAGACTTTATAAGTGTTATATTTTGGGATGTTTTTCCCATTCTTCATATTTTGAGCCTCAGACTTGGATAGTGGAAATTTTGCTTGAAGATTTTCATATAAGACTAAGGGTTAGGTGATTTCAACTCAGCTTTTGTACTATTTCAAAAAATTACATGAATTATTAACACCCAAAATATGGAAATTTGAGATGAAATTTGGGATTTTGACTACAGTTTAAGAGTGTATATTTTGAGGATTTGAATACCGATTTAGACTAGGTTTTGGAATCTAATCATATATTTGGACTCGGCAGGTTATGGGTCATGCGATTTTGGTATTAATTCCAAATTTCGGGCACGCTATCCCGGTTTGACCTTTTGGGAATTCTTCAAAGATCGAAACTCTATTGATTGAAATTTCTTCCTATGGCATCGCTTGACTTCCTTGTTGATGTTTGGCTAGATTTGAGGCAGTTAGAGGTGATTTCTCAAGGACATGCGCTTTTGGAGCTTTGGACTAGTCCATATGAGGTAAGTATCTTGCCTAACTTTAGTTGAGGAAATTTTCCTAATAATTAGTATTGTTTTCTACATGCGGAGGTGATATATATATATGAGGTGACGAGCGTATATACATGTCCATGAGTATTCATGCTCAAGGATAGATTCTAGATTACTCTATGCCTTGTTTGGTTGTGTGTTTTACTTGATTTTGTATTTTACTTAATTTATTGACTATATGAGCACAATAAATCATGTTAGAGCTTTGTTAAGGCGAATGGTACCTTATTTTGAGCATGATGAACTATTCTCGAGATTTTTGCACTACTTGCTTTAGACATAGTCACATGTATATTATGAACATACATCCGTACTTGTTATTCTTGTGTTATGCCTTTAATTGATGTATGACTACTTGAGATTTTTATCCATGGTAAAGACTATGAAATTGCTTTTGATGCTTATTTGGGCATGATGATTATTTGGATGACGTATTACATATCGGGTCTGTGGTCATATATATATATATATATGCATACATCCTACCTAGGGATCATCCCTAGTATACATGAATACATCCATATACAGTTATTTCTCAGTCCATGTGCATCATATATGCTTATTTTTCATTCATACGCGTGCATCACTGCATATGGTTCTCGGATAGGACTGAGGTGATGGCACGGGGTTTCTACTGTGCGTATATTATGATATTATTATTAATGTGATACGACGTTTCTATCGTGAAGATATTGTGATATTGTTATTAATTTGGCACGAGGTCTTTGTCGTGCAGATATTGTGATAATGTAATTGATTTGGGCACGAGGTCTTTGCCTTGCGAATATTGTGTTATTATTATTTATTTGGCACAATATATTTGTTTTGCAGTGTACGAGGCTTTATACAGTGCAATGTATGGATATTGATCCATCTCCTAGGGTTGCCCTCTCATGTTTCTCTCTTGATGGCGTACACGTAGTGTGATGACCCGATAGGTCATTTTGAGTTTTAGATTTTATTTCCATGTTCCGAAACATCGATTAGCTCCGTTTAGTATTTCTCAGTTTGCGTGTGCACTTCATGTCTTATTCCGGAAAGTCTTTACGTAAAAAATTGAAGAAAATATAAATAGTTTCGTTAAAAATAGTTTTAGTTGACTACGATCAATATTTTGTGTAAACAGACTCAGATCGGTATTTTGACGATCTCGGTGGGTCCGTATCGCGATTCGGGACTTGGGCATATGCCCGGAATTTAATTCGGAAGTCCCTAACTCGTTTTGACGTGATTTGTTAAAAACTAGTAAATTGAAGGTTTAAAGAATTTTGAAGTTTGGCTGTAGGTTGACTTTATAGCTACCGGGTTCGTATTTTGGTTCTGGGACTTGGTATAGGTTCATTTACTATTTATGACTTGTCTGCAAAATTTAGTACAAAACGGAGTTGATTTGACATGATTCAGATGCTCGATTGTGAATTTGGAAGTTCTTAAGTTTTTTTGAAAATTTCATGCATTTTGATATCCGATTCGTAGTTCTAGGTGTTATTTTGGTATTTTGATCGCGCGAGCTAGATTTTATGATGTTATTGCACTTGTGTGCATGTTTGTTTTGGAGCCCGAGGGGCTCGGGTGAGTTTCAGATATGCTACAGGTCAATTTTGGACGTAGAAGATTGCTGGTTTTCACTATTGCTGATGTTTGGTGTTTTCTTCATCACGATAATGAAGCTACTCTCACGATCGCGAAGGGTAATTAGGACTGGGGAGGATTTTCTTCTACGCGAATGTAGAGAATAGGCCGCAAGCGCGAAGCATCGGAGGGATTACCCTTTGTGAACGCTGGTCTCGCCCAAATCACACCTCAGTTTGGGGTTGTGAAGCGGTCGATTGCAATAATAATACCCAACTAGGAGTCGGGATCGAATCCACAGGGAGCATAGATGGGATTAGGTATATATTCGGACTAAGCACGTAAAGTGTATAGGATGCACTTCCACAAACTGTGTTTTGATTCTACTTCTAAATTATGCTGTGGTTTGAAAATTTAAAGATAGAGAATAATATTTTTTTGGTGTTGTTTTTCAAGTATGTAAAAGATCTAGGGTTATGACTTCCAACTAGGTATTTGCCTAACGGGTTGTGGGCTTTAGAGCGGGTTTTGTTGGTCGGGGTGTATCATAGCAATCAACACACAATTACCCACTCAATACCTCTCAGTAATAGAGTGGTTTTGCCCAATTTAGCTTTCTCAAGTCCAAATGGGTAATGCACAAAACCGTTGGTAAATGCTCAAGTCGGGTTTTACTATCTCTAGATTCAACCCTTTAATTAGGACTATCAATTTCTTGAGTTCATCCCAATTTCTTGTTAACCAAGTTTTCCTAGACTAAGTCTCTTTTTCTCAAGTAGAGACTAAGTCAAATAGGCTTGAATCAATATTTGCAACCATTAATTCTACAATTAGAGCAAGAACTAGGCTAAATATTACACACCCAACCATAAACAAGCCCTAAATCAAATACCCATTAGGAACCCACACTAGGGTTGGGTCACAACCCTAGCTAGAAACTTAGCTACTCATAATGGGTGATGAATAAAATAAAGAAGAAAAGATGATTAAACTCATATTTAATGATAAATAGATGAAAATTCAATGTAAAATTGACAAGCTATGATAATGTTTCCTCAAACATTAAAGAAAAACGGCTACCCACTTTCAGATATTCAAACCCTTGACCTAATTTCGTGAAAGTAGTCTATTTATACAAAACTGAAATTTTCGGACACAATCACCCTTTAGGAGGTTCTGCGGCCGCACAATTCTGTGTACGGTCCGCACTTTGCTACAACTCTTGACAGGAGTGGTTTCTGCAGCCGCACAATTCTGAATTGCAGCCGCACTTCTTGAGTTTTGCGGACCATACAATTATGGGTGCGGCCGCACAATTATAGTGCGGTCCGCAGATCTTGATTGTCTTGAATTCCCAACTCTCTGAACCTTGACTTCTGCGGCCGCACAATTATTTTGCGGTCCGCACTTTGCATAGCAGCACTTTCAAATTTTCTTCTTGTTTTGTGGCTGCAGACAGAATTCTGCGGTCCGCACTTTAGCCTTTTTTACTTGATTTTTATCCTTGTTCAAAATCACTCCTTCTTGGTTTGAATTTCATCACTTTTGGCTCATTTTCCAATACTCCTGCAAGTAAGTATATTTCATCAGTGTTTGGTAATACCTTTAAGCATTTTTGAACTAAAACGAAAGTCATAAGGCGCAAATAAGTAGTCAAAATCTACACTAATCAACTCCCCCAAACTTAAGCTTTTTCTTGTCCTCAAGCAAATAAGGTAATTTCCACCTCCACAAGAAAAGAGCTATTACAACTAAGCTAAGGTGAATCAAACATACATCAATTGGGACCAACAATTACCCACACACTCATGAATCATCAAAAAAGCAATATTTTGAAGGTTAAAGCACAAATAGCTCTAATGTGACACTTGAGAATCAAGAGTTGACTTTACTCATCAAGGAAGTTCGCACGTTCATGTAGGTCACTGTGGATCCCAAACTCCTCCTCTTGTACTCTCTGTTAGCTCATCTCACTTAAGAATATAGCACTCAATTCAATGATTTGTAAAAAGTTCGTTCGTCACTCTCAAAAGAATGTCACAGGTACGGCTGTAAGTATCATATGCTTGCCCCTCGTGTAAATCACCACCTTGCCGACTCTTTGAGTCATTTTCTTTTTCCTTAGGGGAACTAGAGAGACTTGACATCACTCTTTCTTGCTCATGATATTTATTTTCTCCTTCTTTGTTTTCTCCATGCTTTGCACTTTTGCTTTTCTTTGAATCCCTTCAACTCTTTAATTTATTCACTTTCTTTTTGTGTTTTTATTTTGTTCTTTATTTTTCTTCATTTCTTTTCTCTTTTTTTACCTTGATACCACTTTCAAACTCCTCGTCTCTCCCACAAACTTATATTTTCACCAATTTGCTTCTCATGAGTCTTAAGGAAAGCTCGGGTGCCAAGAGAGGGTCACTACAAAACGGGTAAAGGCTTGTAACAACAACAACAACAACAAACCAGTGTAATCCCACTAGTGGGGTCTGGGGAGGGTAGTGTGTACGCAGACCTTACCCCTACCCTGGGGTAGAGAGGCTGTTTCCAAATGACCCTCGGCATCCTTCCCTCCAAGAACTCCCCACCTTGCTCTTGGGGTGACTCGAACTCACAACCTCTTGGTTGGAAGTGGAGGGTGCTTACCATCAGAGCAACCCACCTAGGCTTGTAACATGGTTATCAAATGAGAAAGTCTTTAGGCTCAAAAGGGTTGACTAGGGATAACATCATTGGTGGTCCATGGAAAATTTCAAAACGGGCCAAGGAGATCCTGCAATCACTTCTCAAGCCAAGCAAAACTTAGAATTTCTCCTAGAAACACATTCGGGGCAAGTTCTAGACCATTCGCACGGGTACTTGGACTTGTAACAAAATATCTTACCTCTCACACAGCTGAATTGTTCAAGAGGATAGAGGCGAGGGCCCACAACAACCGTATTCAAGATTGAAAATCGCTAATGGTTCAACTAAACCACTCGATGATTTCCTAAGTCAGCACAAGAGTCACAAGGTCACTAACTAGAGCCATTGCTTTCCAAGAACTTATACATTATTACTACTGTTTCTACCTAATCATCAAAAACGGACTCAATCCCTTAAGAAGGTTGTCATGCCATCCATCGTTGGGAAGAGCCACTCGGTTCACACAAAAACCACCTTTGGAAAGAACCGTGGCATTAAGAAAACCAAAGGTTTGTTGATCACTTAAACATAAAAAGAAGCTACCAAATCAACAAGAAGTTATTAAAGTAAATAAGAAGCTAAACTACTATGAAACAAGATAAAGAAGCTATGAAGTAACTACTGAAAGCAAAAATGAATATACAAGCTGAGAATGGGAAAGAGAATATATACATCAATAGAGAGGGAGGATTATATACATAATGAAAAGAAAATAAAGATAAAAATAGAGTATTATAGTTATTACAGGCCAATGTCAAATGTTATATCAAATCAAAAATAGACCACCCCCTGAATAAGAATAAGTGTTGTCCTTAATGCTTAACAAAAATCAAAATAAGGAGGGGAAAGAGTAGAGAGGACTCCCTATGTGGTCTCGGTATCCATAGCAGCATCACCTCCCTCAGGTTCTTCCTACTGGATCTCATCATCCTCTGCTCGGGGAGCAGCTGGGTTGGTGAACATCTGTAGCACCGCCTTAGCAGTGTGGGTAGCACGGTCTGGCTCTTTGGACTGGCTAGCTGGTGCCACTGATGCTGTTGGGTCTACTGGTACTGATGGATGTGTCTCCATCAGTAAGTCAAATGGAAGATCCCCAGCGGCTGTTATCTTGGTCACTTCTTGTCTCAACTTGTCCACTGATTTTCTTGAGGCCTGTGATTTCCTCATCTTCTTCACTTGTTTACCCAACTCCTCAATAGCTCCCCCATGTGCCACCAATGTATCCATGATGTTTTTCTGATTGTCCAAAATCTTCTTCAATGTTTCCTCCACTGACGGAGGAACCTGGGGTGTTGAGGTAGAGGTCTGAGCTGCAACAACACTGGATAGGTCAGACAGCTTTGCAGTAGCTGTCTGCATCTAGTTGTTGAGACTCGCTAGTGTCTGGGAGACTCGCAGCACAGAGAGTGGATAAGTTTAGGAGGAAGGCATTGATACCGATGTTGATGGCCTGAAGATGGAGGTGGTGGCATGGCAATTATTTCGGTGGAAGGCCCGGCTGTTGTGGAAGGCATGGAAGTTGTAGAAGGCATAGCAACAGAATCTGCAACTACCAATGATGGCTCATCAAACTGGCCTACGGTAGTAGTCGACTTACCTTTGTTTTTCGGGTTACTTGGGTCCTTCAGAGAGTACCAGGAGAAGGGCTGCTTAGCCCTTACCTTCATATCAAAGCTCTTGGGCTCCACCCCTGCATCCGTGAGATACTCCATGATAGTGTTGGGATATGAATAGGAGCTTTCACCCTGCCTGACAACCAGAGACATGTTGGCCGACATGATGGCACCCACATTAATTGGGTACCCGGCCATGATAGATGCAACTAAGACTACCCGGGGATTGGAAGGTTGTTTTCATTCTGGCTTGGGTCTATGTGACTGCATACAAATGTTTGCCACCCTTTTGCTTCAAAGTTGAGGGTGTTTCACAGAATAGGAACCCCTATTGTGATCCATAGTAATGGTGGTCCTGGAGCTGCCAGTATCTCAACTAGCCAAGGGTGAGCTGCGTCACCAAGTGTGAACTTCTGTAAATATTGCACCGGCTCCATATCCTCGAACCCTAAATAAGTGTTCAGGGTGCCCTAACCAAATCGTACTTTCAAGTTCCGCACCTTAGTCACCTTAGTCCTCTTCCTGATATGCGCCACATTGGCGTAGAACACTCGAACTAAGTGCTCATTGGCAGCCAATACGCTTTTGGTGAACCATTTCCACCCTTTTGCTTTCCCAAAATTGTCTTAACACATTCAAGTTGTATCTATCCAGATCTTTCAACACAAATTGCTGCTCAATAGTGAGCGATCTCTGCGTCCACCACTCTCTGAACCTACTGAGTGCAGTCATGCTCACAAACCTATCTTCCCAAACTTCCTTCTTCTTTGACCTCTCCACGCCTGCAACTCTGGTATTACCCCAACGGCCGTCATCCGGAATATCATCATCATCATCAACTATGATTGGTGCGGCGGGGGCATGAGTAGATGAGGGCTCTGTAGCCTGACTATTCCCTTCCGATCACTCAGAATTACTCTCATAAGAGGTAGGCTCGTCTCTCAGTCGGTATCTGTCCTGGGGCATATGCGCTTGTGATGGCACAGCAGGCTGCCTTTGCACTTAGTTGCCCTCCGATGCTTCCCTAGACAGGGCATATGAACTTGATTCGGAGGGCTCTGGCTGTGTACCCCGGCCTATTGTTGTCTTCTTACTAATCACTTTGTGCACATAGAGTGGTAGGGTACCCCTGCCTCGGCCTCGGGAGGGTTCACCCCTCCCTTTGGAAGTGTCACCATGTCCTCTTGATCTAACCATTTTCTGCAATACATTGCAACATGAGTCAGTTAAGATTCAAACACATACTATAAACAGTTACAGATAAAACAATGGGCAAGAGGGGGAAGTGCGGTCCGCACAATTCTGAGTGCGGCCGCAGACTACTTTGTGCGGACCACATAATTTTGAAGTACGACCGCACAATCGAAGAGCAGACCACACAATTGTGAGTGCGACCATACAATTCCAGGCCCAGTAATACCAGTTCTTTGAAGTTTGGATCTGCGGTCGTACAAATTTTTCTGCGGCTGCATATCATTTTCTGCGTACCGCACAATTTCATGTGCGGCCACACAATTCAAAATTAAACGGAACTGAACTTAGATTTTTCAATTTTTTGCACAATTTAGACATGGTATTGGAAAAATAGACATGCTACATGATTTACCCAACCCACAATGAGTACATATGAAATTACCCACACAATTTTAAGCACACATGATGAATCATCTGACATTTAGGCCTAAAAATAGAAATACTAATTAAGAACAAAAACTAAGAAAAAATTGAAAACTTTAAACATAAATTGAACAAACCAGTGATGAAGGATGCAGGGGAGAATATAGGATGATGAAATGAGTGTGATGTTTGAAACAATTTTTGTGCATTGTGCTTGCTTTGGTGTTACGAGTTCAAAGTGCGTAAAGTTTGGAACAGTGAGAGGAGGGCCTATTTATAGGTTGACCAACGTAGGTCAAAATGTGCAGCTGAGTGCGGCCGCACAATTTTGTGTGTGGTCTGCACTCTTTACCTGGTCCCTCTGAAGATCTGCGGTCCGCACAAAATTGTGTGCGGCCGTAGATATTTGTGCGGACCGCACAATTTCAAGTGCGGCCGCAGATTGGCCAATTCTTTGCAATTTCAAACTTCAGAGAGTTGCATTTTTGGGTCTCCAGTTGTGCGGCAGGACAAAGAATTGTGCGGCCACAGACTCCTTTCTGCTGTGGCATGCAAGATTGCGCAGTTCGCACAATAAATGTGTGGTTCGCACTTTTTCAACACTTAGCCATTTTTTAAGCACAGTTCCTGCAAAGCACACTCATTCCTGCAATTCACTTTAAAACCAGTTAGCACAAAACAAAACCCATCTAAAAAGAAGAAAAAGAAGAATAAAAAGAAACATGGGTTGCGTCCCAAGAAGCGCCTGATTTAACATCGCAGCACGACGCATATTACCATCAATCACTTGAAATAAATTAATGCCACAATGTGGCCATCATCAACTTTTTCAAGATAATGCTTCACCCGGTGACCATTGACTCTAAACACGTCATCATTTTTATTCTTCAAGTCTAATGCACCAAAGGGTGTCACCTTTACAACCTCAAATGAACCACTCCACTTAGACTTCAACTTTCTTGGAAACATCCGTAACCGAGAATTGAACAATAATTCAAGATCACCTTCTTTGAACTCCTTGTTCAGAATGTACTTGTCATGGAGGTACTTTATCTTCTCCTTGTATAAGGAAGAACTTGTATATGCATGGTAACGGAATTCATCAATCTCATTCAATGGTTCCACCCTTAAGTTGGCAGCGACATCCCACTCAAGATTTAGATTCTTCAATGCCCACATAGCCTTATGCTCAAGTTCCACCAGAAGGTGACAATCTTTCCCGAACACCAACCGGTATGGAGACATCCCAATCGGTGTTTTGTAAGCCGTCCTATAGGCCCATAGAGCATCATCAAGTTTCTTCGACCAATCTGTCCGGTTGGCATTCATTGTCTTTGACAAAATACTCTTGATCTCCCGCTTGGAGACTTCCACTTGTCCGCTTGCTTAAGGGTGATAAGGGGTCGTGACTTTGTGAGTGACGTCATACTTGGTGAGTAAGGTATCAAAAGCTTTGTTGTAAAAGTGAGATCCCCCATCACTTATAATGGCCCTTGGAGTACCAAATCTTGTAAAGATGTTCTTTTTCAAAAATGCCACCACACTTCGAGCTTCGTTGTTGGGTAGAGCAACAGCCTCAACCAACTTTGACACATAGTCCACAACTACCAAAATATAGGTGTTCCCATAAGATTTAATGAATGGTCCCATGAAATCAATCCCCTACACATCAAAAATGTCAATTTCCAAGATGGTGGTGAGAGGCATCTCATATTTTCTTATAAATTCCACCGACCCTTTGACATTAATCACAATGCTTGACTAAATAACTAGTGTCCTTGTAAAGGGTAGGCCAATAGAATCCACAACTCAACACTTTTGCCGTTGTTCTCGCTCCAACATGGTGACCACCATATGGTGAAGAGTGGCAAGCCTCAAGAATTTTCACTTGTTCCTCCTCCGGCACACATCGTCGAATCACACCATCAGTACAAATCCGAAAGAGATACGGTTCATCCTAATAATAGTCAAGGCAATACCGTTTGAGCTTCTTCCTTTGGTTTGAAGAGAACTCATTCGGTACAATACCACTCACAAGATAATTTGCAAAGTCGGTGAACCATGGCATCTCGGTCATTGACATGGCTAGAAGTTACTCGTCGGGGAAGGAGTCATTAATCTCAAGGCCGTCATGTGGCCTCCCCTCCTCCTCCAAGCAAGACAAGTGGTCCCCCACTTGGTTTTCACTTCCTTTGCGGTCTTGGATTTCGAGATCGAACTCTTGCAATAAAGCACCCATCTCATTAACCGCGCCTTTGAATCTTTCTTGCTCATTAGGTACCGAAGCGCCGCATGATCAGTGTGGACAATCACCTTTGTACCTATCAAGTATGGGCGGAACTTCTCCATAGCAAAGACAATAGCAAAGAGATCTTTTTCGGTCACTGTGTAATTGACTTGGGCATCGTTCATGGTCTTACTAGCATAGTAGACCGGATAGAAGATTTTGTTGATACGTTGCTCCAAAACTGCTCTGACCGCCACAACACTTGCCTCACACATGAGCTCAAAAGGAAAGCTCCAATCTGGTGCGGTGATAATAGGAGTAGTAGTCAATTTGAACTTGAGCAATTCGAATGCCTTCATGCAATCCTCATTGAAATGGAATTTGGCATCCTTCTCCAAAAGCTTACACAAGGGGTTCACCACTTTGGATAAATCCTTGATGAAACGATGATAGAACCCTGCATGACCCAAGAAGCTCCTCACTCTCTTCACGGATGTAGGGGTGGGAGTTTAGAAATCACCTCTATTTTGGCCTTGTCGATCTCAATACCATTCTTTGACATTTTGTGGCCAAGGATAATGCCTTTCTCGACCATGAAGTGACACTTCTCCCAATTGAGCACCAAGTTTGTCTCCTCACATCTTTCCAAGACCTTATCCTAGTTTTTCAAGCAATCATCAAAGAAATTCCCAACCACCGAAAAATCATCCATGAAGACCTCAAGAAAATCCTCCACCATGTCAGTGAAGATAGCCATCATACACTGTTGAAAAGTTGTCGGTGCATTGCCTAACCCAAATGGCATCTGCGAGAATGCGAAAGTACCATAGGGACATGTGAAAATAGTCTTATCTTGGTCATCTAGAGAAATAAGAATTTGATTGTAGCCGGAATATCCATCAAGGAAACAATATAAAGCACGACCAGCCAACCTATCAAGCATTTGATCAAGGAAGGGAAGTGGGAAATGATCTTTCCTTGTGACTTTGTTGAGCTTGCGATAGTCCATACACACACTCCACCCGGTCACCGTTCTTGTAGGAATCAACTCATTTTTGTCATTGGTGACCACAGTCATGCCCCCTTTCTTTGGGACATATTGCACTGGAGAGGTCCACGAGCTATCAGAAATGGGGTAAACAACCCCGGCATCCAACCACTTTATGATCTCCTTCTTTACCACCTCTTGTATTTCTTTATTTAGTCTTCTTTCATGTTCAACTGAGGGTTTGGCATCCTCCTCCAAAATAATCTTGTGCATGCAAAAGGCGGGGCTTATACCCCGAATATCTGCCAATGTCCATCCGATAGCTTTCTTCCTTTTTTGTAGCACTGCCAAAGTAGAGTCTACTTGCATGTTCATCAAACAAGAGGAAAGAATAACCGGTAAAGTAGAACACGGGCTAAGGAATTCATACCTGAGATGTGGAGGCAATGGCTTTAACTCCAAAGTGAGAGGCTCCTCGATTGAGGGCTTTGTTAGAGGAGTCTTCTGGTTTTCAAGATCTAAGGACAATTTGTGGGGTTCATAAGTGTACGACCCCATTCCTTGCAATGCATTCACACATTCCACATAGCCATCCTTCTCATCATCATGATGATTAAGCAATACGGCCTCCAAAGTATCATCAACATTCATCATGGCACTAGCATCATCAACAATCACCTAGGTCACTAAGTCCACAAACGAACAAACTTCATTGCTATTTGGTTGCCTCATAGATTTGCACACATGGAAAACCACCTTTTCATCTCCCACTCGGAAGGTGATCTCGCCGGCTTTCATATCAACAAGTGCCTTCCCCATAGCAAGGAAAGGTCTACCCAAAATAATAGGCATCTCATAGTCCACTTCACAATCAAGAATCAGAAAGTCCGCCGGGAGGATGAACTTATCAACTCAAACCAACACATCATCAATAATACCCAATGGTCTCTTCATAGTACGATCCACCATTTTTAGCCTCATAGAAGTGAGTCTTGGTTGCCCAATCCCCAACGTTTTGAAAACTGAGTATGGCATCAAGTTAATACTCGCCCCCTAGATCACAAAGAGCTTTGGCAAAGTCGGCGCTTCCAATGGTGCAAGGGATTGTGAAACCGTCGGGATCTTCCAATTTAGGAGCCATTGAGTGCACAATTGCGCTCACTTGATGTGTCATCTTTATAGTCTCACAATTCATCGACCTCTTCTTTGTCACCAAATCCTTCATGAACTTTGCATATCGAGGCATTTGCTCCAAAGCCTCAACCAATGGCACATTAATAGATAAGCTCTTCATCATGTCAATGAACTTTTTGAATTGGTTCTCGACATATTTCTTGGCAAGCCTTTGAGGGTATGGAGGAGGAGGCCTTGGCATTGGTGCCTTAGCCTTTGGCACTACCGGTTCCGGTATGTCAACAATGAGTTCCCTAGACGGGTTCACTTCTTCTTGAGTCTCCTCCACATTTTCATCAATATCAATTCTCCATTCGTCATTTGCTTGCACCACACTGTTTGGAATCTCATATTCTTGAATCACTTTTTCATCATCCATAATATTTCTTTGACTTGAGCTGGTTACATCCCCACCTTTTCCACTCCTTGTAGTCATGGCCATGGCATGTCCCGTGTTGTTCCGACCCTTCGGGTTCACCACCGTGTCACTTGGTAGTGCCCCCTTAGGATGAGTGTTTAAATATTGCAAGATTTTCCCCAATTGAACTTCCAAATTTTGAATTGAAGTACTGTGAGAGGCTAGTTGAGCATTGGAGTCGGCATTCTTCTCCGTCATTTGTTTAAATGTGTTCTCAATTCGCCCCATCTCATTGTTGGAAGAGCTAGGACCATGGGAAGGATAAGGAGGTGGGTTGCTTGGTTGTTAATACATCGGGGGCCTTTGAAAACCCGACCCCCGGTTCCCTTGATTATTGTTCCATCCCCCTGGTTTGTTGCCTCCCCAATATCCTTGACTATTTGCACCCCAATTGCTTTGGTTGTTTTGATTGTTCCAATTCCCTTGATTGTTTTAACCATTCCAATTACCTTGGTTATTTTGATTGTTCCAATTCCCTTGATTACCTTGAGATCACCATTGTTGTTGATTCGGGCCTTGAGAGTTGTTTCTTTGCCCTTAGAAGTTGTTCACATATTGTACTTCCTCCTCTTGTTCATTGTAAGCTTCATCTTGGCCAAACCCACTATCTTCTTGCACATATTGTTCCGTACGGTTTTGCACTTATTGAGCCTTTTGCCTTTGTTTGTTCACCATCATATTTACTCCTTCCATTGCATTTACTTTATTAGGACCTTGAACTTGTTGAAGTTGAGCTTTAGCTAATTGATTCATTGTGGTGGCCAACTCAGCAATTGCTTGCCCATGATCATGTAATTCTTTATGTAGGTGAATCACATTTGAATCACCTTGAGGAACATTTTCCCTACTTTGCCATGCCGATGAAGTATCTTCCATTTCATCTAAGATTTCACAAGCTTCGGTATATGGTGTTGTCATGAAATTTCCACCGGCAAGTTGGTTGACCACGCATTGATTGGTAGTATTGATCCCCCTATAGAACGTTTTTTGAATCATAGCCTCACTCATGTCATTGTTCGAGCACTCTTTCTCCTCCAATTCATTCCATGTATGGATGGAATAGTTTGACAACCTGTCTAACCAATCCAAGGCTTTCCCCCGTAGTGAAAAACGAAATAGTACCAACCTTAAAGCATCCTCAAAGACGTTTGTCTGTTTACTCCCCCAGAAAGTGTCCACAAATCCTTTCAAGTGTTTCTATTCATTTTGATTCGGAGCCCTGGTGAAGAATCCTCATTGCTCTAGCAATGTGAGCATAACATTTGTCATTTGAAAGTTTCCCGCCCTAATGCAGGGCGGGACTATGGCACTTGCATACCCTTCATTCGGTAACACCCGATGTGGAGCCGCTCTTGGTGGAGGTGGGGGTGGAACAGGAACGTTGTCTTGAGGCGGTCGGCCTCGTCTATTTGCTTGAGGTTCAGGAGGAACCTCTACAGTTTGGTCATCTTCCACGTCCACATCCCCCAAAGGCATGTTTCCGAGAAGATCATTGTTGTTGAGAGCCATTGTTTTACCTACAATTATTTCACCAAAAAGATTAGTAACACGGAAGGAAAAGAATAAAATTCACACACAAAACCAAATATATAGCTAAATCCATTTTCTATGCTCCCCGGCAACGGCGCCAAAAATTGGTCTTGTCCAAATCACACCACAGTTTGGGGGTGTGAAGTGGTCGATTGCAATAATAATACCCAACTAGGAGTCGGGATTGAATCCACATGGAGCGTAGATAGGATTAGGTATATATTCGGACTAAGCACGTAAAGTGTCTAAGATGCACTTCCACAAACAATGTTTTGACTCTACATCTAAATTATGCTACGGTTTGCAAATGTAAAGCTAGAGAATAATATTTTTTTGGTGTTGTTTTTCAAGTATGTAAAAGATCTAGGACTGTGACTCCCACCTAGGTGTTTGCCTAACGGGTTGTGGGCTTTAGAGCAGATTTTGTTGGTCGGGGTGTATCATAGCAATCAACACACAATTACCTATTCAATACCTCTCGGTAATAGAGTGGTTTTGCCCAGTTTGACTTTCTCAAGTCCAGATGGGTAATGCACAAAATAGTTGATAGATGCTCAAGTTGGGTTTTACTATCTCTAGATTCAACCCTTTAATTAAGACTATTAATTTCTTGAGTTCATCCCAATTTCTTGTTAGCCAAGTTTTTCTAGACTAAGTCTCTCTTTCACAAGTAGAGACTAAGTCAAATAGGTTTGAATAAATGTTTTCAACAATTAATTCTACAATTATAGCAAGAACTAGGCTAAATATTACATACCCAACCATAAACAGGCCCTAAATTAGGTACCCACACTAGGGTTGGGTCATAACCCTAGCTAGAAATTTAGCTACTCATAGTGGGTGATGAAGAAATAAAAAAGAAAAGATGATTAAACTCATATTTAATGATAAATAGATGAAAATCCAATGTAAAATTGACAAGCTATGATAACGTTTCCTCAAACAGTAAAGAAAAAAGGCTACCCACTTTCAGATATTCAAAAACTTGACCTACTTTCGTGAAAGTAGTCTATTTATACAAAGCTGGAATTTTCGGACAAAATTTCACTTTAGGAGGTTCTGCGGCCGCACAATTCTGTGTGCGGTCCACACTTTGTTGCAGCTCTTGACAGGAGTGGTTTCTGGGCCGCACAATTTTGAACTGCGGCCGCACTTCTTGAGTTCTGCGGATCGCACAATTCTGGGTGCGTCCGCACAATTATAGTGCGGTCCGCAGATCTTGATTGTCTTGAATTACCAACTCTCTAAACCTTGACTTCTGCGGCCGCACAATTATTGTGTGGTACGCACTTTGCATTGCAGCAGTGCCAAATTTTCCTTGATTTTTATCCTTGTTCAAAATCACTCCTTCTTGGATTGAATTTTATCACTTTGGCTCATTTTCTAATACTCCTGCAAATAAGCATATTTCATCAGTTTTCGGGAATACCTTTAAGTATATTTGAACTAAAACGAAAGTCAAAAGGTGCAAATAAGTTGTCAAACTCCCCACTTATCAAACACAGCCCCTTAACTCGCGAACGCATTTATTTAAGGGATTCTGGGAGGAGACAGGGGTTCAAATGACTACGAGCCGAGGATCACGAATGTGAAATCCAAGGGTGACAGGCCATCGCAAATGCGTTCAGCCCATCGCGAGTGCAAAGGAAACTAGGGCCGCTACTCTTCGCGATCGCGTCAGTCCTATCGCGAACGCGAAGAAGGCCTGACGCCCAGTGATTTAAATGTCCCAAAGTTGGGATTCAACCTATTTTTCACCAATTTCAAGTTTGAGCTCGGCCTAGAGGCGAGTTTGAAGAGGTTTTTCATCCCAACTTTATAGGTTAGTAGATTTTAAGTTGTTTCCTTCCATTTCCATAAACACCCATTGTTTTAACCTTTAATCTATGCTTTTTTCATGGTAGAAATTAGGGATTTAGATAGAAACTGGGATTTTGAGAAATTGGGATTTAGACTTTAAAATGAGGTCAGTTTTCAAAACTAATCACATAATCGGGCTCGGGGGTGAATGGGTAATCGAGTTTTGGTCCGAATCTCGAATTTTGACCAAGCGAGCTCGGAGTTGACTTTTGTTGAATTTTTCTAAAATCATTAAAGATTGAATCTTTTTCATCCGTGGGTAGTTTCTAAAGCTAAGTTTGAATTGTTTGAACTATATTTGGTTAGATTTGATTGATTTGGAGGCTAATTCAAGTAGAAAGGCCCCGGTTGAGCTTTGATTTAATTGCGGAGTTAGGTAAGTGTTTTATCTAACCTTGACTTGAGGGAATTAGGAATTTTTGGACTGTGTTGTGTGGATTATGTGAGAAAACGGCGTATATGCGTTTTGACGAGTGTATATACGCCGTCATGATATCTGTTTTCCATGTTTTTCGTTGTTTTCATGAATTTTCTTGTTCTATGCCTTAATATTTACATGCTTTATTTGAATTTTATGCCATAATTATTATTTGTCATTTAATTATTCTCATACTAAATTGTTCGTCCCTTCCATGTACCATGATTATTTGCTACTTGCCTTTAATTGTTTTACTTGCACATTTTGATTGTCACATGCTTTACTTGCCCTATTATTTTATAATATTTGTTGCATTCTATGATGTAGTTTTATTTGTGTGAGTTTGTTTAGTTTGTTAGATACCGATAAACTTGTAAGGTTAAACTTCGAATTTATTAGAGATTCTTTGATTACTACATGGTCCTTTATTGCCTTGTACCTTTACTCTCTTGATGTAGAAATTCTTGTAAATTGGGCTATCAGATTGCTTATGTTAATTGAAATAGTTTGTGGAGCGGATTGCACGCCGCAACGAAAATTGAAAGGTAATGAATTGAAATGGTGGAATAAGGGTGGATTTTGATATTGATAAATGTTGATATGGCGGGATCAGGTTGCGCGCTGCAACGGTTCGTCCCTTCCATGTACCATGATTATTTGCTACTTGCCTTTAATTGTTTTGCTTGCACATTTTTATTGTCACATGCTTTACTTGCCCTATTGTTTTATAATATTTGTTGCATTCTATGATGTAGTTTCATTTGTGTGAGTTTGTTTAGTTTGTTAGATACCGATAAACTTGTAAGGTTGAACTTCAAATTTATTAGAGATTCTTTGATTACTACATGGTCCTTTATTGCCTTGTACCTTTACTCTCTTGATGTAGAAATTCTTGTAAATTGGGCTATCAGATTGCTTATGTTAATTGAAATAGTTTGTGGAGCGGATTGCACGTCGCAACGGAAATTGAAAGGTAATGAATTGAAATGGTGGAATAAGGGTGGATTTTGATATTGATAAATGTTGATATGGCGGGATCAGGTTGCGCGCTGCAACGGATTGTATATGTGGTAGTTGATTTTCATAAATAATGATATGGTGAGATCGGGTTGCGCGCCATACCTGTTTGTATGTGTTGTACTTGTAATTATCATTGAGTTGGCCTGGGCATTTTTATATGATATTATGAGACATGTTATTCTGGGCTTTCTGATAATGAGGTTTGAGTTCATTTTTATGAGTTAAATACTTTACTTCCACTTCCTATTTCTTTTCATTTTACTATTATTATTATTATTACTGCGTACAATTTATTGTAAGTGGCCCGCTTTAGCCTCGTCACTACTTCGGCGAGGTTAGGCTCGACACTTACAGATTACATGGGGTCGGTTGTACTCATACTACACTCTGCACTTCTTATGCAGATACTGGAGTTGGTCCTAACGGCGTTCGATAGATTTTGCTCGGATTCAGTCGTTGTCAGAGACTTGAGGTATAGATGCACGGCGTCCGTAGCCCTGAAGTCCTTTTCCCTTCTATCTTTATTGTTTTATTGAGTTTCAAAATAGTGTATTTTGTTCAGACCTTGTTTGTAGCACTCTAGATGTTCATGTACTTGACTCCAGGTTCTGGGTTATGTTTAGACTTTGTTGTTCGGTATTATTTTACTCTACTTCAGACTTATATCATTATTATTGTTAATATTTTTCTTTCATTTGTTAAAATCAGTTAATTTTCTATTTCACGTCGGCTTGCCTAGCAAGTAGATGTTAGGCGCCATCATGACCCCGAGGTTTGGATTCCGGGTCGTGACAAGTTGGTATCAGAGCCCTGGGTTGCTTAGGTCTCATGAGTCACGAGCAAGCTTAGGAAAAATTTCACTTATTTCTTTCCCTACCGTATGATTTTGTTTTATCATTGATGTTTTAATGATTACATTCTTATTCCTACGTAGATGGTGAGAACACGCATAATATCTACAGCTGGGCAGGAGGTGGATCCCCTTGTTGCAGCTACTACCAGGGGCAGAGGCCGAGGCAGAGGCAGAGCTCAGCCTATAGCTCGGGCAGCATTACCCACAATGAAGCCTCAAATTGATCATGAGGAGGAGATCCCAGCTCATACCGTACCAGTTGGACCAGCTCAGGTCCTGGAGGGATTCATAGCCACTCCAGTGCTTCAGGATGCTCTAGTCCACTTAGTGGGCCTTATGGAGAGCGTGGCCCAGACCAACCGTCTCTCAGGATGGGGGAGGATCACAGAATCCCGCTACTCACACTCCAGAGGAAATGTCTCCTCTATATCAAACTTCAGCAGCCCAGCCAGTTGGGGCAGTTCAGCCGGTTGTTGCGGCACAGGCCGGGGAGAGGCCTGTTATGTCTTCTGAGGCCTTGATGAGGCTAGATAAGTTTACCAAGCTCTTTCCTGTTCATTTCAGTGGCTCACCTTCTAAGGACCCACATGATTACTTGGACCGTGTCCACGAGGTTTTGTGCAACATGGGTATTGTTGAGACCAATGGGGTCGACTTTGCAGTGTTCCAAATGACCGGTTATTCCAAGAGATGGTGGAGAGATTATTTGTTGACTAGACCAACTGGTTCACCTTCACTTAACTGGGATCGATTTTTGCAGCTATTTTTGGAGAAGTTTATTTCTTTCACTTTGAGAGAGGAGTATCGCAGGCAGTTTGAGCGCCTTTAGCAGGGTGGCATGACCGTCACCCAGAATGAGACTCGATTTGTGGCTCTAGCTCGCCATGCCATTGTCTTGCTCCCTACTGAGAGGGAGAGGGTGATGAAATTCATTGAAGGACTCACTTTCAGTATCAGGCTGCAAATGGCCAAGGAGACTGGAGATGATATTTCTTTTCATATATCTGATGTTTGGCTATAATTATATATTTTTAGTGCATTACTTACCTTACATTTTGGGGCATTAATGCTAAACTATATTATATTTTTGCTTAATGGAGTCTATTTTCTGTGTAGGTACGTTGAAGACGAAATTGGGAACAAAGTAGAGATTTTATGTATATTTTATAAACTACAAGAATGGACCATGCTCATTTATCGATTAGAAGCATTATAATGCTATATGGAGCAATGATTGAAGATACAAAAAGAAACAATGCAAGGGAATTTGAAAAAAGAAATAGAAACGAGAATGAGAAATGAGTTTGAAAAGTTAGGCAGCAAGAAGTCGAACTCAATTCTGGGTGACGCGAGCAATCTAGCTCGTTAGAGAGCATGCGACGCGAGCAATTTATCTCGTGATGGATCGGGCGCCGCGAGGGTTATGACGAGACCAAGCGCGCTATAGAGGTTCTGAGGCATGGTCTACATCGAGCGTGTTCCGCATTTTTAAAGCCTATTTTGTCTCCTATTTGGTTTTAGACTTGGTTACTTTGTTAGGGTCTCTTCCTTTCACATATAAATAGTCATTAAACACCATCTTTAAGGGACTTTTTGCGATCGGAGGCAAGAACATGACGTGGAACAACTTTTGGAGGAGAATATCATAGAGTTCTTCATTCCTTTATCTTTTTTTTTGTAATTTGTTTATGCAAAATACTTGAAATATTTTTACTATGAACATGAGTGGCTAAGCACTCTAGTTCTAGGGTTGTGGTTGACATGAATATTAATGTTTATTAATTATATATTCGTTAATTCAGATTATTATCTTGTGATTGTTTCTTTAATTCTAGTTTTAATTTGTAAATTGTTGTAGCTACCAATTCACCCTACTATCTATGTTATGCTTGGGAAAGCCATATTTAGATTAGAGTAGAATTAGAGCGAGCTTGTTTCTGAACCCGTGGCTCGGGGGACGATTTCGCGGTTTGGATAGGAATATACCTAACAGTCTTACTTAATTGAATATCGTATTATATTCGTTCATCATAGACTCAATACCATAGGAATATAGGATTGATATATTGTGGGCAGGCGAGTAGTATTATGGGAACATGTTATTTATGTAAACGATCCAGTTAATTAGCAACCATAGAAAATCTGGATTAACGAGTGTGATTATTGAACTTAATAGGATTGATAAATCAACCACAACCCTGGAATTTTCATCTCCTCTGAAGTAAAATCTCATCATACACATTTGCATTCTTGATAAATTAGTTGTTACTTGTTTAATTTCCGCAATAGTAGATTAATAGAAAAACATCACTCTTAAATATCTTGGACAATTAATTGATTTTAGTTTGCTTAGTTGACAATTGATCTAAGTCTCTGTGGGTTCGACATCCGACTTTTGAGTCACTTTATTACTTGGCGGCCACGTATACTTGCGTGTACTTGGGGAACCAACAAATTTTTGGCGTCGTTGCCGGGGACTTAGTTATTGATTGTTTAGTTAAGTTAAGCTTTTATTCGTTATTTGTTCAAGTTTTAATTTTTAGTTTGCTTTATTTGTGATAACGCAGGCTCTTATCTTGAATGCGGAGGAGTAGAAGCGCAAATAATCTCCTTCCTCTTGATCCTGAAATCGAACGAACACTTCATAGAGTGAGGAGGGAAGTTGAAGCTAGAACTAGAATTGAAAGACTGTTGGACATCGTAGTTCAACTACAGCCAATAGAGATAGCAGGTAATGAAGAGAGTCCGGTGATAGAGGCTGGAAGGCCCAATCTGACTCATATGACTCAGGCGATTGTGAAGCTTGATATCATGGGTCACTTTGAACTCAAACAGTACATGGTACAGCTGATTCAATCCACAGGGCAATATTTTGGCTTATCTCATAAAGACCTGCAGAGGTACATTCAGAACTTCCTGGAAATTACAGACACTTACAATTATCCGAACGTTTCCAAGGATTATGTCAGGCTAACACTATTACCCTTTTCACTGATGGGGGAAGCTAAGGAATGGTTACAAAAGGAGCCCGCAAACTCAATCCACAATTGGGATGATCTAGCAAGAAAATTCTTAATCAAATTTTTTCCCATAAAGAAGACAAAGTCACTGAGGAGCTAGATTCTTGGGTTTCAACAACGAGATGGTGAGACTCTTCAACAAGCTTGGGGAGATAAAAGAAGCTACGCATAGACTGCCCACACCATTGTCAGACTGATGAGGTGTTAGGTAACACTTTCGTTGATGGGTTGGACAAGGCATCAAAGATGAATCTTGACTCAGCATGTGGGGATAATTGCATGGAAAGACCATATAGTGAGATCGAGATCCTGCTAAACAATTGTACTGCTAATGATAATAATTGGCAAGAAGATGGGGAACCACGAAGAGAACTTAAACAAAAGGCAGCAGGTATGATCGAGCTTGATGATTTCTCAGCAATGAGGGCATATATAGAAAGATAAGCGAATCAGATGAATAAAATGACACTGCACCATGCATAACAGATGCAACATGTGCAGCAAATGTCTACTTGCTGTGAGTTATGTGGTGAAGGTCACACAAGTGACATATGGCCCGTGAATCCTGAATCAATTTACTACGTGGGGCAATAAGCTAGATGGCCGATGAATCAACATGCTCAATATGGTAATACATACAATCTGAACTGAAGGAATCATCCCAACTTCTATTGGGGTGGAAATCAGAATATTAGACCTCAAGCAAATTACAATCATCCACCTTAACCTCCACAGCAAGCAGAAGAGAGTTTGACTGACATGATGAAAAAGCTCTTAATAGACATCAACAATTGCGCACAGAGTTCAGAAATCTAGAGAGGCAGTTTGGGCAAATGGCTAACAATCAGAATACTAGACCTGTTGGAGCTCTTCCAAGCAATACAGAGAAAAATCCTCAAGTCAATGCAGTGACATTGAGAAATGGGAGAGAGTTGGTAGAAGTGCCTAAGAAGAAAAAGGAGCAGTCTAGGCTCGAAGAATAAAGAGTGTCAAAACCTGTAGAGGTAGATAAAAGAAACAAAACGGAGCCTGAGCAAATATCATAGAGGGTGCCACCACCTTTTCCTCAAATATTGAGAAAGAAGAATGAAGACCACATGTTTCACAAATTCCTAGATATGTTGAAGCAGATACACTTGAACATCCCTTTGGTGGACATGATCCGTGAGGTACCAAAATATGCAAAATATATTAAGCACATAGTGGCAAATAAAAGGAGGTTAACTGAGTTTGAGACCGTAGCACTTATTGAGGAGTGCACTTCCAGGATTCAACATAAGCTTCCACAAAAGCTTAAGGATCCGGGTAGTTTTACCATCCACGTGAGGATTGGTGAATTTGATGTGGGTAGAGCCTTGTGTGATTTGGGTGTAAGTATAAATCTGATGTCGTTGTCAGTATTCAAATAATTGGTCTTAGGAGCCCCGAGACCCACCACGGTGATGCTACAGTTAGCTAATAGATCGTATGTTTATCCTGAGGAGGTAATTGAGGACGTCTTGCTACAGATTGGGAAGTTTATTTTTCCTGTAGATTTTATCATCCTAGATTATGTGGATGATGAGTTAGTTCCTATCATATTGGGACGTCCTCTTTTGGCCACTGGAGATGCAATTATCAAAGTCCGAGAAGGTAAGATGATCCTGAGGGTGGACAATGAAGAAGCAGTCTTCAATGTATATCGAGCCATTCAGTTGCCTCGTCATTACGAGAACCTGGCCATGATTTTGGTAGTGGAGATAAATGAACTAGCCGTAGAGCCAAGTGCATTTAAAGAAGATGCACTAGAAAAGGCATTGATATTGTTCAATCACTTAGAACTTGAAGAAGAGGTTGAGTAGATATTGCAAATTCTGGATGCATCATGCGAATACATACGCGAAAGAACCCAATTTGAGCCTTTGGATAGGCTAATCGGCTCGCCTCCTAAACCCTCAGTTGAGGAGGCCCCAAAATTGGAACTTAAACCCTTACCCTCTCATCTTTATTATGCATATTTGGGAAATTCTAACACTTCACCTGTGATTGTTTCTTCTCATTTGTCTAAATTGTGGGAAGAAAAGATCGTAAGGGTGCTGAGGGAGCACAAGCATGCCATTGGTTGGATAATGACTAACGTAAAAGGTATTAGCCATGCATTTTGCATGCACAAAATACTCATGGAGGAGGGACACAAGCCTAGCATGGAGAATCAATGCCGCCTAAATCAAATCATGAAAGAGGTGGTAAGAAAAGAAGTAATTAAGTGGCTCGACGCAGGTATAGTATTCCTTATCTCCGATAGAAAGTGGGTAAGCCCTGTTCAATGTGTACCTATAAAAAGGGAGTAAATGAACAAAATGAATTAATCCCAACTAGGACTGTGACTGGTTGGCGAATATGCATAGACTATAGGAAATTGAATAATGCTACACGAAAAGATCACTTCCCTCTCCCCTTCATTGATCAAATATTTGACAGGTTAGCCGGATAGGAATACTATTGTTTCCTTGATGGCTATTCGAGGTATAATCAGATTGCTATTGCCCCGGAAGATCAAGAAAAGACCACTTTTACATGCCCTTATGGCACTTATGCATTTAAGAGAATGCCATTCGGGTTGTGTAATGCACCTGCAACTTTTCAAAGGTGTATGATGGCTATTTTCACCGATATGGTGGAATGGTTTGTGGAGGTTTTTATGGTTGATTTTTTTGTGTTTGGTCCTTCTTTTGATTAATTCTTGACAATCTTGCTAAAGTGATTGCCATGTGTGAGGAGACTAATGTGGTACTGAATTGGGAAAAGTGCCATTTTATGGTACGTGAAGGTATAGTGTTGGGACACAAGGTGTCCAAAGATGGACTGGAAGTTGACAAGGCTAAGGTGGAAGCAATTAAAAAGTTGCCACCACCGATTTCAGTGAAAGGAGTTAGGAGTTTTCTGGGACATGCAGGTTCTTATCACCGACTTATAAAGGATTTCTCAAATATTTCTTCTCCTTTGTGCAGGTTGTTAGAGAAGGATGTGTCGTTCAAGTTTGACGATGCTTGTCTAAAAGCATTCGAGGAGCTGAAATAGACGTTAGTGAGTGCACCAATCACAGTGGCTCCTGACTGGAATGAGCCATTTGAGCTGATGTGTGACACCAGTGACGGTGCAATTGCGGTCGTCTTGGGCCAGAGAGGAGCAAAATATTTCACTCTATTTACTACGCAATCAAGACTCTCACTCCCGCTCAAATAAATTATACTGTGATAGAAAAGGAGTTGCTTGCTGTAATGTGGGCGTTCGATAAATTTTGGGCCTATTTGACTGGCACTAAAGTCATCGTCTACACAGACCATGTAGCCATCAGGTATTTGTTTAAAAAGAAAGATGCCAAACCAAGGCTAATCCGTTGGGTTTTACTCTTGTAGGAATTTGATTTGGAGATCCGAGATCGTAAAGGAATAGAGAATCAAGTGGATGATCACTTATCCAGGTTAGACACTCGGAATCATGTAGCTAAGGGAGATGTCATCAAAGAAACATTCCCGGATGAGCAATTGTTGGTCGTTACTGCTGGGGAGGTGCCATGGTATGCAAATTTTGTGAACTATCTAGCAAGTGGAGAGATGCCACCTGATCTTGAACCTTATGCTAAAAAGAAGTTCTTGCGAGATGTGAGGTCATATGTGTGGGATGAGCCATTTCTGTTCAAATCTTGTATTGATCAGTTAATGAGAATATGTGTGCCCGAATCTGAAATAAATGTTATCTTACATAAATGCCATGCATCGCCTTATGGTGATCATTATGCGGGTGACAAAATGACAGATAAGGTGTTGCAATCGGGTTTTTATTGGCCTAGGGTGTTTAAAGACGCACATGAGTTCGTAAAGAGATGTGATAGGTGCCAGAGAACAGGAACAATTACGAAAAGGCATGAGATTCCATTGCACGGTGTTATGGAGGTTGAAATGTTTTATGTTTGGGGAATTTATTTTATGGGTCCGTTTCCCTAGTCCAGTGGGTGTAAGTACATTTTGGTGGCCGTTAACTATATGTCGAAGTGGGTGGAGGCCATATCTCTTCCTACCAATGATGCCAAGGTTGTGGTCAAGTTTGTGAAAAAGCATATCTTTACAAGGTTCGGCACTCCGAGAGTGATGATAAGTGATGGGGGCACCTATTTCTGTAACAAGCTCTTGGACACTGTCTTAGCGCAATATGGGGTCAAACATAAAGTTGCAACCGCTTACCACCCTTAGACTAGTGGGCAAGTAGAATTTTCAAATAGAGAGATAAAGCAGATCCTGGAGAAGACGGTTGGTGCAAGCAGGAAAGATTGGGCTACAAAGCTTGATGATGCTCTATGGGCATACCGTACTTCCTACAAAACTCCAATCGGAACCTCCCCTTAGAAGCTAGTTTATGGGAAAGCATGCCATTTACCGGTGGAACTTGAGCACAAGGCCTATTGGGCAATAAAGAAGCTAAACTTTGATGCAGACTTAGTGGGTAAAAAGTGGGTGATGCAATTGAATGAGCTTGATGAGTTTCGCTTGCATGCGTATGAGAATGCCAAGTTATATAAAGAAAAGACGAAGTGCTGGCATGATAAGCATATCCACCATCGCGAGTTCGAACTGGGCCAATTGGTTCTCTTGTTCAATTCGAGGTTAAGACTCTTTCCGGGGAAGCTCAAATCGAGATGGTTGGGCCCGTTTGAGGTAGTGAGAGTCACTCCACATGGTGCAATCGAGGTGCGCGTCTTAGGTGACGAGAGAACGTTATTAGTGAACGGAAAAAGAGAAAAGCACTATTATGGAGGTGACTTTGATCGTCAGAAGTTGAAGGTGTTACTTACCAATGATTAGACGAGAGTCTGTGTCGTGCCACGATGTTAAATCAGGCGCTTGTTGGGAGGCAACCCATCTTTACTGCTTTCTTTTATTTTTATTTTTTATCTTATTATATCTGTAGTGTTTTGTTTTTTGCAGGATTATAAGCATAGGACGTAAAGCCATTGGAAGTGTGCAAAAGCGATTCAGATGGTGAGAACTAAGTGTGGGGTGTCCACACAAAGGACCATGCCTGGGGGAAGTCTGAGTACCCCATGAGCTATTATTTCTTCGGCTTTTGGCCTCTCAGGGAGTTTTTTGTCCACCCTCGTTATTGTTTTGCTTTAGTTGTGCATTGGGGACACTGCACTTTATTAAGTGTGGGCTGGGAAAATTCTCTAGATAATTAGCAGTAGGATGTTAGAAAAATGTTAACTTCTTATTTTTGTTTTCATAGTTGTGTAGTGTTTTAGTATTTTAGTAGCTATGAAAAAAAGGTAGAAAAATTGGGCTATTCCCGACAATGGATCTCCTAGACAGTTTTCTTGAGGGATTTAAGTCTAAAGAAAAAGGATAAAAATATTTTCTTTGTAGGTAGTGTAGTAATTCCCCCTTAGTTTTTCTTTGTGCCGTAGTTCTTTTCCAAGGGTTTTGTTTGAACCGGGCGTAGTTAGTTTTATTTTTTTAGGAGTAGGAGCCATTATGAGATGAATTGAATTGAAGCAATATCTCTTGACTTTGTTATGTCTTGAGAATAATGAGTACTTTGGTTGTGACGCTTAGGCTCAGTTTTTGACTCTTGTATAAGTACCTTAAACTGTATAATCTTAAATTTGCTTAACTGTTTTGACTAAAGTGTCTTGATGAATCCAATCCTGGGTGAGTTATGTGCCATGTGTGTGGGAGGTTTGTGTGTTATTCTGTGCATTGCATTTGATGTCTAGAACTTGCCCCGTGTGTTTGCAAAGCGAAATAGTAGTTTTGTTCAGTCTTGGAAGTGATATAGGCGTTTCTTTGTTGAGCCAGATATATATATAGTTTACCCGCCTAATTGTTATGTATCGTAGTTAACCCCTTTGAGCCCGTAATCCTGTTTCTTTGGAAATCACATTACAAGCCTTATCCATTTGTTTGAATTAACCATCTATTTGAACCTTTTAACCTCTCATGAGTACTTGAATTGTAATGAACTTTGTAAAAGTTAAAGTGTGAGTGCTGGTTTGGCTTTTGAGTGGAACTAATGAAATAAGGAGAAAGGTGCACTGTTTTGAAAAAGTAAGAGCCACATGAATTGAAAAAAGAAAGAAAAAAATTATATATAAATAGTTGTATTGCTGTGAAAAATTTTCCTTAATAGTGGTGACTCTTGCTATAATTGTGCTTAAAGAAGTATGGAGATAATATACATTGATGTGAAGGTAGAGTTATGGTTTGACATAAGTATGGGTTTAAATGTTAAAGTGTATGTATTAAAGTGCTTAGGGAGGTGTGGTCACTCTTATATCCAAATGTATCCTACCCGACCCGCAGGCTACATTACAACCAATTAAAGTCCTACTTGATCCTAGACTGAATGAGCTCGATTAGTAGAGTAGTTCACTACGGGCAAGCCTATGGTGCATCTTTTGTGGCATATGAATGTTATTTCTGAGAGTGAGTGAATTCTTCCTATCTTGAGTTCCTAATTGTTCTTAAATTTTATTGTGTGTGGAACTACTCTCTTTTGTTATGTGAGGGCACTTGATTCATGAAGGAAAGGTAATGTCATTGACCTCTATGTTAGAGTAAGTGAGTGAGTTGTGAATAATGCATGGTACTTGCGAGTCAAATCTTGAGGTGAATATGTTACACCTTTGTGCTTAGTCTATTTTAAAGATTCTTGGTGTAATGAGTTAGGAAACTTGTTTACAAAGGTCGTGTCTATATAAAGTGTAGTTTGATTGCTCAAGGACGAGCAACGTTTAAGTGTGGGGTAGTGATGTTTGGCTATAATTATATATTTTTAGTGCATTACTTACCTTACATTTTGGGGCTTTAATGCTAAACTATACTATATTTGTGCTTAATTGAGTCTAATTTTAGTGTAGGTACGTTGAAGATGAAATTGGGAAACAAATAGAGATTTTATGTATATTTTATACACTACAAGAATGGACCATGATCATTGATCGATTAGAATCATTATAATGCTATATGGAGCAATGATTGAAGATACAAAAAGAAACAATGCAAGGGAATTTGAAAAAAGAAATAGAAACGAGAATGAGAAATGAGTTTGAAAACTTAGGCACCAAGAAGTCGAACTCAATTCTGGGTGATGCGAGCAATCTAGCTCTCTATAGAGCATGCGACGCGAGCAATTTAGCTCGCAATGGAGCGGGCGCCGTGAGGGTTATCACGAGACCAAGCGCGCTATAGAGGTTGCGAGGCACGGTCAACAGCGAGCGTGTTCCGCGTTTTTAAAGCCTATTTGGTTTTGGACTTGGTTACTTCATTTGGGTCTCTTCCTTTCACATATAAATAGTCATTAAACACCATCTTTAAGGGACTTTTTGTGACCGGAGGCAAGAACATGACGTGGAACAACTTTTGGAGGAAAAAATCATAGAATTCTTCATTCCTTTATCTTTTCTTTGTAATTTGTTTATGCAAAATACTTGGAAAATTGTTACTACAAACATGAGTGGCTAAGCACTCTAGTTCTAGGGTTGTGGTTGACATGAATATTAACATTTATTAATTACATATTAGTTAATTCAGATTATCATCTTGTGGTTGTTTCTTTAATTCTAGTTTTAACTTGTGAATTGTTGTAGCTACCAATTCACCCTACTATCTATGTTATGTTTGGGAAAGCTGTATTTAGATTAGAGTAGAATTAGAGAGAGCTTGTTTCTGAACCCGTGGCTCTGGGGACGATTTCGCGGTTAGGATAGGAATATACCTAATAGTCTTGCTTAATTGAATATCATATTATATTCGTTCATGATAGACTCAATACCATAGGAATATAGGATTGATATATTGTGGGTAGGCGAGTAGTATTGTGGGAACATGCTATTTATATAAACGATCTGGTTAATTAGCAACCATAGATAATCTAGATTAACGAGTGAGATTATTGAACTTAATAGGATTTATAAATCAACCACAACCCTATAATTTTCATCTCCTCTGAAGTAAAATCTCATCATACACAATTGCATTCTTGATAAATTAGTTGTTACTTGTTTAATTTCCACAATAGTAGATAATAGAAAAACATCACTCTTAAATATCTTGGACAATTAATTAATTTTAGTTTGCTTAGTGGACAATTGATCTAAGTCTCTGTGGGTTTGACATTCGACTTTCGAGTCACTTTATTACTTGACGGCTACATATACTTGCGTGTACTTGGGGAACCAACAAGATCTGTAGAGATTGCTAGACGGATCTAGATGGTTCGTGATCAGGAGAGTAGGCCAGTGTTTGACAAGAAGCCTCATCATTTTGGTGGTATCAGTGGTGCCTCATTTTGAGAAAGGGCTACTTTTGGTAGAGGCTATCATCCTAGGCCGTTCCAGTTAGCGCTTCAGGCATCCCACTATGCTTCGGTATTCGTGGTCCTTATGTATCTCATCCTGAGTATCTAGACTACAGTGCACCATCAGCTCTTATTAGTGTGCCTCGGATCTAGAGCTACCACAGTGGTTATCCGGTTCGTCCAAGTCAGTCTCAGCTTCAGCAGCCATAACAGTCAAAAGGATGTTTTGAGTGTGGGGGTACGGGTCATATCAGACGGTATTGCCCTAGATTGTCGAGCAGCATGCCACAACTAAGTTCTCGTGCCATGGTTACGGCACCGTTTGCTTCACCGCCTGCTCATCCAGCTAGAGGCAGGGGTCAGGTTGCCATAGGTGGAGGTCAGGCCATTAGAGGTGGAGGTCAGGCCGTTAGAGGTGGAGGCCAGCCAGCTAGAGGTCGTCCGAGAGGCGGAGGTCATAGTGGTGGGGCCCAGCCCCATTTTTATGCATTCCCAACTAGACCTGAGGCTGAGTCATGTGACACCGTTATCATAGGTATTGTTCCAGGTTTCCATAGAGATGTTTTAATTCTAATTGATCCGGGCTCTACTTATTCCTATGTGTCATCCTATTTTACTTCATATCTGGTTGTGCCTCGTGATTCTTTGAGCGCTCTTGTGTATGTGTCCATATCTGTGGGATATTCTATTATTGTAGACCGTGTTTATCGCTCGTGTGTGATTACTATTGGGAGTCTTGAGACTAGTGTAGATCTCTTACTTCTTTATATGGTAGACTTTGATATTATGTTGGGCATGAATTGGTTGTCACCTTATCATGCTATATTGGATTATCATGCCAAGACGGTGACCTTAGCCATGCCGGGGTTGCCTCGATTAGAGTAGAGATGGACTCCTGGCCATTCTACTAGTAAGGTTATTTCTTATGTGAAGGCTCAGCGTATGGTCAAGAAGGGATGTCTAGCTTATTTAACATATATCCATGATTCTAGTGCAGAGGTTCCTTCCATGGATTCAGTACCAGTTGTGCATGAGTTTCCTAAGGTGTTTCCTACACATCTGCTAGGGGTGCCACCAGATAGAGATATTGACCTTTGTATTGATTTGGCTCCGGGCACTCAGGCCATCTCTATTCAACCATACTGTATGGCCCCGCCTGAGTTGAAGGAACTAAAGGAGCAGTTGCAAGATTTGCTTGATAAGGAATTCATTAGACCTAGTGTCTTGCCCTGGGGTGCACCAGTGTTGTTCGTGAAGAAGAAGGATGGTTCGATGAGGATCTGTATAGACTATAGGCAGTTGAACAAAGTCACTATCAAGAACAAGTATCTGTTGCCGAGGATTGATGATTTATTTGATCAGCTTCAGGGTGACAAAGTGTTTTTGAAGATCAATTTGAGATCTGGCTACCGTCAGTTGAAGATTAGGGCATCGGATGTCCCTAAGACAACTTTTTAGACTCGTTTGGGCATTATGTGTTCCTAGTGATGTCATTTGGGTTGACAAATTCCCAAGCAGCATTTATGGATTTGATGAATCGGGTATTTAAGCCCTATTTGGATTCTTTTGTGATCATATTTATTGATGATATCTTGATCTAGTCCCGCAGTCGAGAGAAGCATGAGAAGCATCTTTTAGTTGTACTTCAGACTTTGAGAGATTGTCAGTTATATGCCAAATTTTCAAAGTGTGTGTTTTGGTTGGACTCGGTTGCCTTTTGGGACATATTGTATTGGTTGAGGGCATTAAAGTGGATCCTAAGAATATTCAGATCTGGCCTAGACCTACTTCAGCTACCGAGATTCAGAGTTTTCTGGGTTTGGCGGGTTATTATCGCCGGTTTGTGGAAGGGCTTTCAGCCATATCATCCTCATTGACTAGATTGACCTAGAAAGGTGCTCCATTCAGGTGGACCTATGAGTGTGAGTTAAGATTTCAAAAGCTTAAAATTTCTTTGACTACAGCCATAGTGTTAGTGTTACCCACAGGTTCAAGATCCTACACGATGTATTGTGACACATCGCATATTGGGCTCGGTACAGTATTAATGCAGGATGGTAGGGTAATTGCATACGCATCACGGCAGTTGAAGGTTCATGAGAAGAATTACCTTGTTTATGACTTAGAATTGGTACCCATTGTTCATGCACTGAATATTTGGAGGCATTACCTCTACAGCGTGTCATGTGAGGTATTCACACATCATCGGAGTCTACAATATTAGTGTAAGCAAAAGGATCTAAATTTGTGCCAGTAGAGGTGGTTATAGTTGTTGAAAGACTATGATATCACCATTTTGTATCATCTCGGGAAGGCCAATGTGGTGGTCGATGCCTTGAGTAGAAAAGTAGTGAGTATGGGTAGCCTTGCATATATTCCAGCTGGTGAGAGACTGCTAGCATCAGATGTTCAATCCTTAGCCAATCAGTTCGTGAGGTTAGATATTTCGGAGCCTATTCGGGTTCTTGCTTGTATGGTTTCTCGGTCTTCTTTGTATGAACGCACCATAGAGCGTCAGTATGACAACCTCCATTTGCTTTTCCTTAAGGACATGGTGCAGCACGGTGATGCTAAGCAGGTTACCATTGGATATGATGGGGTGTTGCAGATGCAGGGTCGGATTTGTGTACCCGATGTGGTTGGGCTTCGTGACTTGATTCTTGAGGAGGCCCACAGTTTGCAGTATCCCATTCATCTGGGTGCCACCAAGAATGTATCAGGATTTGAGACAGCATTAATGGTGGATAAGAATGAAGAAGGATATAGTTGAATATATGGCTCGGTGTTTGACTTGTCAGCAGGTAAAATATGAGCATCAGAGGCCTGGCGGGTTGCTTCAGAGGCTTGAGATTCTCGAGTGGAAGTGGGAGCGTATTACCATGAATTTTGTTGTTGGGCCCCCACGTACTTCGAAGAAATTTGATGCAGTATGGGTCATTGTGGACAGGTTGACCCGGTAAATTTCATTCCACTAGCAGTTACCTATTCTTCAGAGCTGTTAGTTGAGATCTATATCTTCGAGATCGTTCGTCTTCACGGTGTGTCGGTGTCCATCATTTCTGATCGGGGTACGCAGTTCATATTGCACTTCTGGAGAGCCGTACGGCTTTAGCTAGGCACACAGGTTGAGTTACAGCATTCCCCTAGACGGACGGATAGTCCGAGCGCACCATTCAGATATTGGAGTATATGTTTTGCGCATGCGTTATGAATTTCAAGGGTTCTTGAGATCAGTTCATGATGCTTGCAAAGTTTTCCTACAACAACAGCTACCAATCGAGTATTCAGATAGCTCCCTATGAGGCATTATATGGGGGACAGAGTCGTTCGCCAGTTGGTTGGTTTGAGCCGGGAGAGGCTCAGTTGCTGGGTACCAATTTGGTTCAGGATGCCTTGAAAAAGGTCAAGATGATTCAGGGCCGACTTTGCACAGCTCATTCATTGTAGAAGAGTTATGTCGATCATAGAGTTAGTGATGTTGCATTCATGGTTGGAGAGAGGATTTTGCTTTGGGTTTCACCCATGAAGGGTGTGATGAGGTTCAGAAAGAAGGGCAAATTAAGCCCTAGGTATATCGAACCCTTTGAGATTCTTGAGAGAGTTGGTGAGGTGGCCTACAAGCTTGCATTGCCACCTAGCTTATCAGTAGTTCACCCGGTGTTCCATGTCTCCATGCTCCGGAAGTGTCACGGTGATCCATCCCATGTATTATATTTTAGCTCAGTCCAATTGGACAAGGATCTGACTTACGAGGAGGAGCCGGTGGCCATTCTAGCATAGTCGGTCCGAAAGTTGAGGTCTAAGAGTTATCCTTCTGTTAGAGTGCAGTGGAGAGGTCAGCCGATCGAGGCAGGTACGTGGGAGTCCGAGTCCGACATGAGAAGTAGATACCCTTGACTTTTCACCAGTCCAGGTACCTTTCTATGTCCGTTCGAGGACGAACGTTTGTTTTAGAGGTGGTGAATATGATGACCGGATAAGTCATTTTGAGTTTTACTCTTTATTTCCATGTTTTGAAGCCTTGATTAGCTTCGTTTAGATTTTCTCGATTTGCACGCACAGTCCGTGTCTTATTCCAGAAAGTTTTTATGTGAAAAATTGAAGAAAATGTGAATTTTTGCCTTAAAATAGTTTGAGCTGACTATGGTCAATATTTTGTGTAAATGGACCTGGATCGATATTTTGACGATACCAGTGGGTCCATATTGCGATATGGGACTTGGCTGTATACCCAGAATTTAATTCGGAAGTCCCTAACTTGTTTTGATGTGATTTGTTGAAAACTAGTAAATTGAAGGTTTAAAGAATTCCGAAGTTTGACCGTAAGTTGACTTTATAGCTACCGAGTCAGGATTTCGATTCCAGGACTTGGTATAGGTTCATTTTACTATTTATGACTTGTCTCCAAAATTTAGTGTAAAACAGAGTTGATTTGATATGATTCAGATGCTCGGTTGTGAATTTGAAAGTTCTTAAGTGTTTTTGAAAATATCATGCATTTGGATGTCTGATTCGTAGTTATAGGTATTATTTTGGTGTTTTGTTCACGCGAGTGAGTTCGCATGATGTTATTACACTTGTGTGAATGTTTGGTTTGGAGCCCGAGAGGCTCGGGTGAGTTTCGGATAAGCTACGGATCGATTTTGTACTTAAAAGGATGTTGGTTTTCACAGTTGCTGATGTCTGGTGTTTTGTTCATCGTGATCGCGAAGCTACTCTCGTGATCGCGAAGGGTAATTAGGACTGGGGAGGTTTTTCTTCTACGCGAATGCGAAGAAGAGGTTGCGAATGTGATGCATCAGAGGGATTACCCTTCGCGAACGCGGATTTTCACTCGCAAACGCGATGGGTTAAAGGATTCTCGGGGGAGATAGGGGTTGTTCTACGCGAACGCGAGCCCAGGCTCGCGAACACGAAGGCAGGGGGACTGGCCATCGTGAACGCGTTAAGCCCCTCGCTAATGCGAAGGCCACTAGTGTTGCTGCTCTTCGCGAATGCGAAGAAAGCCGGACGCCCAGTGATTTAAATGTCCCAAAATCGGGATTCAACCCATGTTTTACCATTTTCAAGTTTGAGCTCGGCCTAGAGGCGATGTTGAAGAGGTATTTCATCCCAACTTCATAGGTTAGTAGATTTATGTTGTTTTCTTCCATGTTCAAAAATACCCATTGATTTTAATCTTTAATCTATGCTTTTTCATGGTAGAAATTAGGAATTTAGATAGAAATTGGAGATTTTGAGAAATTAAGATTTAGACCTTAATGAGGTGAATTTCGAAACTAATCATAAAGATTTAGACCTTTATGAGTTAATTGCTTTACTTCCACTTCCTGATTCTTTTCCTGTTACAATTATTATTATTACTGCGTATAGGTTATTATAAGTGGCCCACTTTAGGCTCGTCACTACTTCGTGAAGGTTAGGCTCGGCACTTACAGAGTACATGGGGTCGATTGTACTCATACTACACTCTGCACTTCTTGTGCAAATACCGGAGTTGGTCCTAGCGGCGTTCGGTAGATTTCGCTCGGATTCAGTCGCTATTGGAGACTTGAGGTATAGCTGCACGGCGTCCGCAGCTCTGAGGTCTCTTTCCCTTCTATCTTTATTGTTTTATTGAGTTTCAAAATAGTGTATTTTGTTCAGACCTTGTTTGTAGCACTCTAGATGTTCATGTACTCGTGACTCCAGGTTCTGGGTTATGTTTAGACTTCCTTGTTCGGTATTATTTTACTCTACTTCAGACTTATATCGTTATTACTGTTAATATTTTGCTTTCAATTGTTAAAATTAGTTAATTGTTTATTTCATGTCGCGCCTAGTAAGTAGATGCCAGGCGCCATCATGACCCCGAGGTTGGGATTCCGGGTCGTGACACGCAGGTTGTGTGAAACTGACATATTTCTGGTTGATTGGATATGGAATCCTATGTGATCAGTTATTGAGCGTAAAGGTGGAAGATTGGTTGTTCGAGTGATCGTTTGTGTATATTCATACATTTACATGCATTATTCACGCATATCATCTACATATGCTTGTTGATATATTTTACATATGTATGAGACTTGTTAGTGACACATCGCATATTGGGCTCGGTGCAGTATTGATGCAGGATGGTAGGGTAATTGCATACGCGTCACAGCAGTTGAAGGTTCATGAGAAGAATTACCTTGTTTATGACTTAGAATTGGTACCCATTGTTCATGCACTGAATATTTGGAGGCATTACCTCTACAGCGTGTCATGTGAGGTATTCACACATCATCGGAGTCTACAATATTTGTGTAAGAAAAAGGATCTAAATTTGTGGCAGTAGAGGTGGTTATAGTTGTTGAAAGACTATGATATCACCATTTTGTATCATCTCGGGAAGGCCAATGTGGTGGTCGATGCCTTGAGTAGAAAATTAGTGAGTATGGGTAGCCTTGCATATATTCCAGCTGGTGAGAGACTGCTAGCATCAGATGTGCAATCCTTAGCCAATCAGTTCGTGAGGTTAGATATTTCGGAGCCTATTCGGGTTCTTGCTTGTATGGTTTCTCGGTCTTCTTTGTATGAACGCACCATAGAGCGTCAGTATGACAATCTCCATTTGCTTTTCCTTAAGGATATGGTGCAGCACGGTGATGCTAAGCAGGTTACCATTGGATATGATGGGGTGTTGCAGATGCAGGGTCGGATTTGTGTACCCGATGTGGTTGGGCTTCGTGACTTGATTCTTGAGGAGGCCCACAGTTTGCAGTATCCCATTCATCTGGGTGCCACCAAGAATGTATCAGGATTTGAGACAGCATTAATGGTGGATAAGAATGAAGAAGGATATAGTTGCATATATGGCTCGGTGTTTGAATTGTCAGCAGGTAAAATATGAGCATCAGAGGCCTGGCGGGTTGCTTCAGAGGTTTGAGATTCTCGAGTGGAACTGGGAGCGTATTACCATGAATTTTGTTGTTGGGCCCCCACGGACTTCGAAGAAATTTGATGCAGTATGGGTCATTGTGGACAAGTTGACCCGGTAAATTGCATTCCACTAGCAGTTACCTATTCTTCAGAGCGGTTGGTTGAGATCTATATCTTCGAGATCGTTCGCCTTCACGGTATGTCGGTGTCCATCATTTCTGATCGGGGTATGCAGTTCATATTGCACTTCTAGAGAGCCGTACGGCTTTAGTTAGGCACACAGGTTGAGTTACAGCATTCCCTCAGACGGACGGATAGTCCGAGTGCACCATTCAGATATTGGAGGATATGTTTTGCGCATGCGTTATGAATTTCAAGGGTTCTTGAGATCAGTTCTTGATGCTTGCAAAGTTTTCCTACAACAACAGCTACCAATCGAGTATTCAGATAGCTCCCTATGAGGCATTATATGGGGGACAGAGTCGTTCGCCAGTTGGTTGGTTTGAGCCGGGAGAGGCTCAGTTGCTGGGTACCAATTTGGTTCAGGATGCCTTGAAAAAGGTCAAGATGATTCAGGGCCGACTTTGCACAGCTCATTCATTGTAGAAGCGTTATGTCGATCATAGAGTTAGTGATGTTGCATTCATGGTTGGAGAGAGGAGTTTTCTTTGGGTTTCACCCATGAAGGGTGTGATGAGGTTCAGAAAGAAGGGCAAGTTAAGCCCTAGGTATATCGAACCCTTTGAGATTCTTGAGTGAGTTGGTGAGGTGGCCTACAAGCTTGCATTGCCACCTAGCTTATCAGTAGTTCACCCGGTGTTCCATGTCTCCATGCTCCGGAAGTGTCACGGTGATCCATCCCATGTATTATATTTTAGCTCAGTCCAATTGGACAAGGATCTGACTTACGAGGAGGAGCCGGTGGCCATTCTAGCATAGTCGGTCCGAAAGTTGAGGTCTAAGAGTTATCCTTCTATTAGAGTTCAGTGGAGAGGTCAGCCGATCGAGGCAGGAACGTGGGAGTCCGAGTCCGACATGAGACGTAGATACCCTTGCCTTTTCACCAGTCCAGGTACCTTTCTATGTCCGTTCGAGGACGAACGTTTGTTTTAGAGGTGGTGAATGTGATGACCGGATAAGTCATTTTGCGTTTTAGTCTTTATTTCCATGTTTTGAAGCCTTGATTAGCTTCGTTTAGATTTTCTCGGTTTGCACGCGCAGCCCGTGTCGTATTCCAGAAAGTTTTTATGTGAAAAATTGAAGAAAATGTGAATTTTTGCCTTAAAATAGTTTGAGCTGACTATGGTCAATATTTTGTGTAAATGGACCTGGATCGATATTTTGACGATACCAGTGGGTCCATATCGCGATATGGGACTTGGCTGTATACCCAGAATTTAATTCGGAAGTCCCTAACTTGTTTTGATGTAATTTGTTAAAAACTAGTAAATTGAAGGTTTAAAGAATTCCGAAGTTTGACCGTAGGTTGACTTTATAGCTACCGAGTCAGGATTTCGATTCCGGGACTTGGTACAGGTTCATTTTACTATTTATGACTTGTCTCCAAAATTTAGTGTAAAACAGAGTTGATTTGACATGATTCAGATGCTCGGTTGTGAATTTGAAAGTTCTTAAGTTTCTTTGAAAATTTCATGCATTTTCATGTCTGATTCGTAGTTATAGGTATTATTTTGGTGTTTTGTTCACGCGAGTGAGTTCGCATGATATTATTACACTTGTGTGAATGTTTGGTTTGGAGCCCGAGGGGCTCGGGTGAGTTTCGGATAAGCTACGGATCGATTTTGTACTTAAAAGGATGTTGGTTTTCACAGTTGCTGATGTCTGGTGTTTTGTTCATCGTGATCGCGAAGCTACTCTCGTGATCGCGAAGGGTAATTAGGACTGGGGAGGTTTTTCTTCTACGCGAATGCGAAGAAGAGGTTGCGAATGTGATGCATCAGAGGGATTACCCTTCGCGAACGCGGATTTTCACTCGCAAACGCGATGGGTTAAAGGATTCTCGGGGGAGATAGGGGTTGTTCTATGCGAACGCGAGCCCAGGCTCGCGAACACGAAGGCAGGGGGACTGGCCATCGTGAACGCGTTAAGCCCCTCGCTAATGCGAAGGCCACTAGTATTGCTGCTCTTCGCGAATGCGAAGAAAGCCGGACGCCCAGTGATTTAAATGTCCCAAAATCGGGATTCAACCCATGTTTTACCATTTTCAAGTTTGAGCTCGGCCTAGAGGCGATGTTGAAGAGGTATTTCATCCCAACTTCATAGGTTAGTAGATTTATGTTGTTTTCTTCCATGTTCAAAAATACCCATTGATTTTAATCTTTAATCTATGCTTTTTCATGGTAGAAATTAGGAATTTAGATAGAAATTGGAGATTTTGAGAAATTAAGATTTAGACCTTAATGAGGTGAATTTCGAAACTAATCATAAAGATTTAGACCTTTATGAGTTAATTGCTTTACTTCCACTTCCTGATTCTTTTCCTGTTACAATTATTATTATTACTGCGTATAGGTTATTATAAGTGGCCCACTTTAGGCTCATCACGACTTCGTGGAGGTTAGGCTCGGCACTTACAGAGTACATGGGGTCGATTTTACTCATACTACACTCTGCACTTCTTGTGCAGATACCGGAGTTGGTCCTAGCGGCGTTCGGTAGATTTTGCTCGGATTCAGTCGCTATTGGAGACTTGAGGTATAGCTGCACGGCGTCCGCAGCTCTGAGGTCCCTTTCCCTTCTATCTTTATTGTTTTATTGAGTTTCAAAATAGTGTATTTTGTTCAGACCTTGTTTGTAGCACTCTAGATGTTCATGTACTCGTGACTCCAGGTTCTGGGTTATGTTTAGACTTCGTTGTTCGGTATTATTTTACTCTACTTCAGACTTATATCGTTATTACTGTTAATATTTTTCTTTCAATTGTTAAAATTAGTTAATTGTTTATTTCATGTCGCGCCTAGTAAGTAGATGCCAGGCGCCATCATGACCCCGAGGTTGGAATTCCGGGTCGTGACACGCAGGTTGTGTGAAACTGACATATTTCTGGTTGATTGGATATGGAATCCTATGTGATCAGTTATTGAGCGTAAAGGTGGAAGATTGGTTGTTCGAGTGATCGTTTGTGTATATTCATACATTTACATGCATTATTCACGCATATCATCTACATATGCTTGTTGATATATTTTACATATGTATGAGACTTGTTAGTGAGTTAATGGACACTTGGAGAATATCGGATTCATGTAAAAAAGAGAGTTAGCATCATACATTAAAACGTTAGACTCATAAACATGGTATTTAGAAACTAATATAGAATTGGATCATTGTTATGTTGAGACACTTTATATTCACGTAGGAGTATTTGAGCACGCACTACTTGGTGCACGTCCCTTTGTGTACGGAGTTGGTGCAAATTGTATTTGCTGGATATATTTAATTAGAAAATCTTATTTACTATCTTTAGCCCAGTTATGCAGATTTTGGAGCTGAGCTGATGTGGATGATTAAGGCTAGCATTGAAGATGTACTTGCATTTCAGATATAAGCTACCCCTTGTTCTTGGTAGTTTAGGATTTGCACTTCTGTTTATGTATATTTAAAAGAAGTTATATTTATTCTTCGTACTAACTTTGTAAATCTAATTCTTAGTGGTTCATGACTTGTACTACCAATCTTTGGGATAATTGTGTATATTATCATCTTATTATTTATTGATAGTGATGATCTTACATTTTAGTTGTATTATTTATTGTTGGCAAAATACATATATTGCCACCTGAACTATGGACCAAATCTCTCTTACACACTTTCTAACAGCGATAATTATCTTACACACTCAACCTTTTAAAAGTGTGTCCATAACACACCACTCTTGTAGTTGACCAGTTTCACAAAACATGTCTATGTCACACACCAATGGAATTGCGACACGTGTCCTTACAAATCTACCCTCGTCTCCTTCCTTAGTTTTCTGGACCTTTATCTTAGGATTCAATTTCTCTTTTAGTTGCTTTTTTTTTCAAAGCCACCCTAATCAATTTCAATCATTCCAAACATTGAATTTAGCTTTGTGCAAGTGTTTTCATCAAGGATCTAGAACACCCACTTGAATTTGAAAATGGAATTTCATAGTCAAATGTAATTCCGACTTCAACCTTTGAAGCTTTGACGGCAATGATGATTTGAACGTTACTCCACCCAAATCCCATCCCAAACATTGATTACAATTCAATTTTCGATCTTAACAATACCACACTTTCCTTTAAAATTTGTTTATTTAAAAAATATTGATTTTAATGTAATAAACTTGAGTGGGTTCCATTGTTCGAGCCACAGGTAAACTTCAATTTTGAAATCGAATTTGTAGTTGGCATCAATGAATAATAATTGTTTGGGTTGAATTTTGAAAGCAACTGCTGATTTCAAAAGACTTCATTGGCGAGCAGAATGCAAAAATAGTTACTGAGTTCTTGGTTGATGAGAATTTGAGATCTAAAACTTATGTGGATTGTTTGCTGCTTGGAATTGATTAAGAACTAATTCCTTGAGCTTAAAATTTGAACAGAGTGATTTGAGCAGGAATTCTGAACTTCCATGGTTGAGTTCTTATGAGTTCAAAACCGAGTTAAAGTTTTATAATTTCTTTTTATTTTTTTTATTTTCTTATTTTTGGATTTCACTCACCCGTTTTTTGTGTATAACACGCGAGTGCCAGCTAAGCAAAGTGGTGTGTCATAGATATATTTTTGAAAGGTTGAGTATGTAAGATAATTTTCATCGTGAGAAAGTGTGTAACAAGGATTTGGTCTGTAGTTCAGGTATTAAATTATGTATTTTGCCTTTATTATTTGGCTTACCTAATATGTAGGGATTAGGTGTCATCACGACTAGGTGATATTTTAGGTCGTGACAAAGAGATTAATTGTGCAGGAATTAGTAATTCATGGATTGTAATGTGGTTTAGAATGTCTTTACTTTTCAAATAAAAAAATTATTAATTATTTACTCTTAATCTTCTTAACTTCGTATGTTCTTTTATTTAAATAATGATTTATGCTAGGGCTTTTTGGTCTTTTAATTATTTAGATCATAAATTATTAATACATGTATTGTTATTCCATATTCTGCCTAGCATAAAGTAATACATAAATTGTAGTATAACTTATTTATGTATTACTTATATCACCAAAAGAAAAAAACAACAAAATATGACATAAGTTATGTTGAATCTTATGAAGGTTAAGAAGAAAATAACTAAATGTGGTACAAGTTATATTAAATTTTATGCTAGTTGGAGATAAACAATCATAATATATAAGTTTATACAAGATTTATTGTATTATGGTTCTTATGCTTCATACTAAATGACTCCTTATGTAGGGGTGTTCAAAACCGAACCGAAACCGAAAACCGAACCGAAACCGAAGATTAATGGATTATTGGTATTGGGTTAACGGTTTAACGGACGGGGAACGGATTGAAATTTTTGTATTAACGGCTTATCGGTTTGGGGGCGGATTATTCAATTTTCTTAACGGATAATCCGTTAACCCGTTAAGAATATAT